>KZ122844.1:16087-28247 GCA_002157025.1 Melampsora abietis-canadensis | reverse complement strand
CCAGCCGTAGAACCAAAAAGAGAAGGGGTGCTGGTACTTGGCGCGGTAGTTGTTGAATCTTTCTGGTTTTGAGTGACATTGGTGGGCGGGAATGCAAAGGTAGGTGGCGTAGAAGATGTGGGGGCAGTATTTGAAGGAGTGCCGAAGAGGTTGGTAGAAGATGTAGTCCCTCCCAGCAGATTGCTAGATTTTGTAGGACTAGTCTGAGGCGTAGTAGAACCTAGGAAAGACGATAGGGAAGGATAAGAGTTAGATCGAAGACTCAGATCAAATAAAAAGGATTCGAACATACCAGTGGTATTAGTCGATGCTCCGAAGAGGTTAGAGGTGCTGGACGAGCCAAATAGAGATTTGTTTTGGGTTGCATTCGCGTTTCCGAATAGACCAGATGCTACAAAATGAACATCACGGTCAATGAAGGGGTCGAGATAGAATGGCAATGGTAAGGGACTCAACTGGTACCTGACGAAAATATGCTCTTGGCTTGATCGCCACCAAACGGACTGGCTGCGAAGGGAAAGAATGGTTCGGCTCAGCTTCGGGAGGTTGAAAGAAGGAGAAACATGAAATAAACTTACCCATCTTATGAGTAGAGTGAAGTGAAGTGGTTTTTGTTGTCTGATATGAAAAATAAGAAATTCCTGAATGGATGGATGAATTCAGGATACATATATGCAATAAACTCGACATAACCTCAACTTGAGATGCGCGTTTATGAATTGGTCTCTCCTGGTATTAGCATATTATCATTTACATGAATACTTCATCTCTTTTCATATGTAATGCACCTGCTTCTCAAGATTTAGAGAACAGGTAGGAACAGGTATCATTGTTTTGTGTATGGATTCCTCACCATATGTGAACTGAGGCACAGAACATTGGTTTTGAGGTAAGTTGAATGAAATAAGGACAACTTGGCATCCATAGAGCTATCAATCCAGACAGCAACAAATCCAAGTCAAGTTCACTTGATGGAACCAACACAAAGTTGTGACCAGAAACCTTAGCCACAACATTACTGGATTTGATTCAATGATGCACACAAAATGTTGGCCTCCACAGCAGATATGATGCTTGATATCTCAGTCAACTTCAATTGTCCACATCAAGACAACATACAAATGCCAGATGTACTATAACAACAAAACAAGGTTTATCATCACTAGCCTTCAAGTTCCCAGATTGGTTTTTGGATTTAGATTTGAGCTTTCTTGTCAACAGCACCGGCATAGCACTGGGATCTTGACTGAAGTCAAGACTTGATTGCCATTCACTACTTGTTTGATGGAACCCATCTCGGTCACACATTGAAACCCAATGAATGAATCTCAGGTGCAGAATCGTGACAAAATTGTGTACATAAGTCCGTACCCATGACTATCATGATTCATCACTCAGACAGGTCAACAATGATAACAGGGCAGGTTTAATTGGCCACTCACAACGGCATCAGCACGAAGGCTACACGAGGACAAGCTCGTTCGACTGACATGACTTAGGTTTGTTTTGCAAATAAGACAACAAGTAGGTAGTACACTGTACAGCTAGCATTACAGAAACAAAGTACAATTAAACCATCGTCCCACTAGATGCCTCGGATGCGCGGATCGAAGTTGGATCCTGACCACTGCTGGTTTGGGCTAATAGTTGCGCAACTTCCAACTTCGGGAAATCAGCTCGGGACTCCAAAAGAGATTCACCCCATGCCATCATGCGCAAGAGATTGGGAAGTTTCGGATCTTTGCCGTGAGATTGAGATGTTAGAATGGCAGAATTCAATTGACCAGCGGTGCGTTGGCGTTGGGATGGGAGGAGTAGCTCTTGTATGTGTGAAGGGATAGCGTTAGCAGTATCAGGGTTATCGGTTCCTCGGACACCGGTGTCGAATGCTAACAGCGCCATTGTCCGTTCCAATTCAGCGAGAAAAACTGGGTTCTCCTCGCCACGAGGCGCTAGTTCCTGTTGAGCGAAGCTGAGGGCCTCAGCAATCTGACCACGCCTGATGTATTCTATCATACGCTGTTGTTGCAAGTGAAACAACAGGCCAGGATTCTGGTCGAGGATCTGAGCGAGATGGAAAAGTCAAAAATCAGTTGCAGTTCATAAATTTGAAACGTGGAGTCAAAAAGCGGCAGGGTCTATAGCTCATTTGGACGGTTTGGTTGTTGTCTGTTGCTTCCTCTTTTTGCCATCACCCGAAGGCGAAGGTCACTAGGAGTGGTGCATGGGTTCGAATCATAGCTAGGGAGGATTGTGTACTGCGATGAAAAGTGGACCGACCTCGGGGTTCAAATCGTTTACTTTTGCAATCGCTTCTTCGACATCACCACGCTGTATTGCATTTTTGATGCCCATGCGATACTCGATTGAATCCAAATCGATGCTCGGAGTAAGACCCGATTCTCTAGCAAAATTTTGGGCTGCATCTTTGAACCCTTCTATCACAAGGTAGTCCATAACTAGTCGATTCAGGTCGCTGTGCGGGAAAGATCAATGTCAGTAATCTAAATGAAGGATGGGATCGGAAGAGGGATGGGATCGGAAGGAAGAGGGATCAGGATAAAGATATAAGGCTCTGCATTGTTATAAAAACTTGGAGAGATTCCTTCTTTGATAAAATTTCATCATAGATTGCAGGTATCGAGTGAAAGCAAATCGAGGCTCACTCTTTGTCAACATGAATCCCGGCCAATGTTTCTTGCCAGTCATCTCTAGCAATAGTAAGAGACGATAGCAAAACAGAATGGGTAAGGACAGTTCATCTAACAGTGACTTCTTGATGATCGATTGCACCTTACTTCGTGATCACAATTCGTTTATTCGAGCCATTCTGATCAAGTCAACAGGAAAATTTCGAATTAGGTAAACGCAAACAGAAGCAGAATGATTGGGTAAAAGCCGGACAGCTATAGGAGAGGCTATCGTACAACATAGACAGAGTGAATCTTACGCCTCGAGGAGCCCCAGACATATTTGGAGTCAGGTAGGATAGTCTAAGGTGAGATTTCCGGTCAGCCCGACCACAAAGTGGGAACATTGAAAAGAATAGTTTCGAAAGTCTCACCCAGTATTGCAATTGGTTCGTTAGATGGTGGTGGAAAGGTTGAGTGTGGAATGGTCGAGTTGGAGGGGTCAAAGGGTGAGGCCGATTGTTCCGCGGATGAGATGGAAGAGCTTTTGTAGACCGATGCACGTGACCTAACTGCCACGTACGTCCGAGGATGGCGGCTGCGTTCGTCATGCCAAAATGTGGTTGACGCAGCGTGGTCCGATCGGCGATGCCAACGCCATACCGACCTATACGGACGTGACTCGGGTCAACAAGGTTTGGTGTTTGGGGCCGGCAGTAATGATGGCCACCCGCGTTTAAACTTTCATCTGCCATGTCCACCTTAGTATTCAATGCAGAAATTTCCAACCAAAGCATCTTTCGGGAGCAAGAGAAGGAGATCAATAAACAGCAAAAAGACATGTGAGGCTCCTTTTGATGGGTGGTACGCTTACACCCTAAGACACGCTTGCTCACGCTCTTCTGTCCCTATGTACCGCGTTTATTTTCACACGCCCAATGTGATCGGTAAGCTTGCACTTTCTATAAAGATGTGGTCATTTCATTTCCGCGAGGATAGTTCCTGGATTCTGACTCGTCGCGTTCGTATGTGGTGATTTTATGGGGATGAACCGAAGAGGTTCAGCTATAATCGAATTCATTCAATTGCCGAAGATGGTGAATTTGTTCTATCAGTTGCCGAAAAGTTTTCCCAGTTCCCAGTCATCGGTGAGGAGCAATGCCTCTAGGACTTACTCAATCACCATCATGCCGGTGCATGCTGAGTGTATGCGTTCTTTACAGCTAATCAGCGGTGCGGAGCTTGGTATGTGGATCCTGCCAATTCACCAGACTGCTCAATTTATTTCAAGTCCACAGATGGCCACGATGGCCAATGGCAATTTAGTGTGCGCAGGTAAGAATGATCAAAATTTCAGGCTTTTCATAAACCATCATTAGTCCGCTGTGAGTTCTGATAAAATGGTTTTATGCACAGGTCTAATCTTCATTTGGTGAATCTTATCATTGATCGGAAGGGCGTGTTGATTGTGGATTCGACTCGGAGAGGCAAGGTAGCTTCAACTCACGCTTCCTTCCTGCATGGGTTATTTTCCAAATGTTGGGGATGTTCATTTTGTGTTCATCGTGCATGCTCAGAGGTTTCCAGATGCTTTATCCAAAACAGTACCCGCTTGGTGTGCGGTTTTGAATACCGTTCGACTCCATCTGATAGAGCAGTATCCAATTGCTGAGATGGACCGCGAATTTTGGTCAGATGAGCTATTTGTGCGGCTTTCGACTCCGCCCGATGCTGTCAGGGCAAGTGAACATGATCAGATGTGTCAGCGGATTGAGGACTGGGCTAAGGAGCTTCTCGTGAGTTTTTGGAGGCATCTGTCCATTCATTGCGATATCTTGTCTTGGTACTCAAATCGACATGGAAATGGCCACATAATGCTACTTATCTCAGTCGTCTTCGTTCGATTTTCGCCGGAGTATAGCTCGGCTCAGAAGACCGCTGCGACCGGTTTGGTGTTGTCCGAAAAGCATCTACACGGTGATGGACTTCAATTCAAACAAGGATGATCTACCGTCCTCCTACCCCGTCATCTGCGTTAGTGCCAGTAAAATTGTCACGGATGCTTCGACCACATATCGTACCGGTGGTTATACATACGTTCAAGGTGCAGGTACGATGCAGAACTCTTCGCCTTTCGATTCTAGAAGTGCTCGCGCATCGATTTAATTTCTGTTCCAGGTGATGATCACGAGTCGTGGTCGCAAGGTTTGACCCCTACGATATTCTGGAAATATTCAAAAAAGATTCTATCTGCATCACGACATGACATCCCCAACCTACTTCGAGAGATTTTGGCAGAACAGGAATCGCAAAACCAGACATCCACCGCTTCTCAACAAAGCTTTGACATTCAGGAGACAGGCTTCAACATTTCCTTGGCGGATGGCATGACATCGCTAAGATCACCAACACCTATAGGCAACTTTCTGACAGTGTTGGTATCCACATCGACTGACCAGATACATATTTTTAAGCAAGGCGATGATGCAGAGGAGATATTCCAAATAGAAGGGGATCAATCTGTCTTGAAGAACTTTAGTAAGACTCTATCGCATACGAGCCCGAAGTGCGTGCAAGCCTTGCGTGACAAAGGAAAGGTCAGTATCATCGCTGGAGGATGCCACAAAATTCAAGCTCTGGAGCTCGCTGTTGCGATCGCACTTTGTGTATTGGGTAAGAGTCCCGATCACACCACTTTTCATGTCACAAGCGCAGGATCTGATGCGAGAATTCTTTATCCAAGTTGAAACATTCGACGATGCGAGACGACTCCGTACACAGCAGATACCACAAATAGGTTCGTATTGATGTCTTCTTCGAAACTGATGAACAACTTGTCTTATGGACTTCTTCTTTGGTTGGTGCTACGAGTAGATAAAAGTCTTATACGGTCGCGGCTGCAATGGATGATTGAAGCATCTGATGGTTCATTAAACCCATCAAGATCAGTGTTGAAGCGCGTAAACAACTTTCTGATACCGCCACCTTAATACATACCGGACATGGGCAGTATGTACTGCTATGATTTGTATTTATGGCCCCCCTCCCCCAATTTCCAAATGATTAAAACTGCACGGCTGTTTGGCTCTGGAACGCTTGGCACGAGTCAAACAGCCCAATGGGCTTGACTCTCACAGGTCATAAGTGGAAGCTTTGCATCGCAGTACAATGAAGAACCAGTTCATTGCTTTTGAGAGAAGTTGGCAGGGCCCAATCACCAGGATCCCTGCTGGTTCGATAATAATGGGATATTGGCAATCATTCTGATGGTCAAACGCCGGAGAAGACGTAAGCATTGACAATGTATGCCTCACTTGGTGGAAAGAAGACTGCTTGTGGACACTTCCTAGGGAAATGGTAATCTAGAACATACTTCCATCACAACAGCACTCCTGCGCTATTGGTGAACAAGCTAACCTCATGGCGAGGACCGACAGATAAAGTACTGATTGCGCGAGGTGGTCAACTTTCCATCCAACTGTGGCAACCATGTGGCAACCAAGTTTAAGAAGCGCTGTACTGTTTGGGGTGAGATAACAGGTCATGATCCCCTGGTATGATGTGAAAGACTATGAATTTACATAACTTCGACGATGATAACGCGCTTTATACGAGTTGGAGTTTACCACAGATACACAATTTCATTAAAGTACATGGTCTACTCGTGACGAAACAAGAGCCCAATCGATAGTCATATTTGACTAATAACCTAAGAGTTCCCACCAAATGTAGACTTAAGCATGGAATTGACCAGGCCCGGGACCAAAGCCATTGTCTGGTATGTTTACTCTTGCACAGCTGGTCCCATCACATCCTGTATACGGAACAGACTAGATGAAAGAGGATCAATGTTAGTGTTCATATTTTCTGCGCCAGGGTACTAAAATCAAGTGTGCTGATGCCAATGGAAGGCATACATTACCCCACCAGTCCTATCAAATTGCAAATAAATCGCGCAGTAAAGTAAAAAGGTTGAATGTCAGCATCTCATCACTGGTATAGTATTTTAAGCAAGCTGGAAGATTATGAATTACCGGCTGAGAATTTTTGAAGCTAGTGATAGTATTGACGAAGTGTTCCGGTGGTACAGATTTCAGTCTCATGATAGGAATATGTGGTGTAGACAAAATGATTATGATCACGTACAGAATGGCAAAGAACCTGTTCCATAGAAGCAGACATCGCGATGGATGTATCAGAACGAGTTCATCGACATTTTTGAAAAAAACTCACCAGATAAACCCGAAGATACCGATTGATGCCGAAAGAGCAGTAGCTAAGACCCATCGGTACTGATTTCGATAGTCGTTGTCAGACATCGCGTTCATACATGTTTTTGGATGCGACGTTGATGTGAAAAATTCACCTTGTTCCACCAAGGAAAATAGCGTCGCTTGACGTAGCCATTCATGAAAAGACTACAATAGAGCATCGGGATCGCATATGACATGTTGTCTAGTGTGATTGACGGGCAGTTAGTAACAGCCTGGTCATCCAATCTTTCCTAGGTAGGGACCCTTACAAGGAGACCAATCTAAAATAAAAAAAGGGGCGATCATCATTAGAACGAATCCTGTGAATTATGCAATACTCGATCTCGAGGAAGTTGGCCTCACTTAAAGCTCCAGATACGAATACGGGAACGTTGATGTATTTCCAGATACCTGGGTTTCTTCGTTTTGCCATATACCACACAGGTACTGGAGCTACTGCTCCGATCAAGAAAAACCAGAGCAAACTATCGTAGATACCCCCGCTGGAATATATTCGTCTGATTCGCAAGAGGAAATGTTGTTTTAACCGTGTATTCATACTTCAAAGCATGCCCAATATAGACACACCTTGGACCAATGGCTCCCTGAACAGACCAATAAGTCAGATCAATTGAAATACACAAATGTATGCGATTGAATGATGCCTTACCCAAATTACAGATGCCGAGAAGTAAGTTTGATAGCCAGGACAGGTGAATCGGCTGACTTGCCCTGGATGGCAGAAGTCTGAAATGTTGCTGACTGGTGGTTCATCACAGAGGTCAGTAGCGGCTCAAATAAATGCTGATGCGATGGGATCAGACTAGCACTCACTCTGCCAGGAGATTACACCCACACCAACAAAGCAAGCCACGACCCTAAATGGTTGAACGGTGACGAGGAGTTACAAAAACAACTGTGAAACTGAAGAATGGGTTTCATTCCTACTCACGACGCGATTATTTGAGCAAAAAAGAGATGACGAGGGCCTATGTGGGCATAATGTCCAATCTCTGCAATGGGTCAAGTTAAACTCAACAATCGTTTCGGGTTTGTACCATAAGTTGAGAAAGATTTACTCAAGTCTGCTGCGTCTGTAGATGATGGTAGATATCAGTAATTCGAACGCGCAATTCGAAAACCATGAGAGTGTGCTCACATCCAATTGCTTGAGCGGTTGAGACAAAACCATAAGACTATCCAGCAATAGTCAGTAGAAAGAATGAATCCGAAGAAATTGTAATCAAATCACCTTGAACAGCATGACAGCAATCGGTCTGCGTGCAAGGGGAAGAATCGACCGGTTGAGTGCAAGTTTTTTTTATAAAAAGGATCTCATAAGCTTACTTTCCCGGAAGCGCATAGCCGCCAATCAGCTCCGCTCTATTACATAGATAAATCAATGAAGATGGCATAATATTTGAATACGATCTCTAGGAAATGCTGATTCGCTACAAAAGAACTCACAAGACGTTCATGGTAACTTCCCTGCGAGATGTTTAAAACCAATCAGAAAGACGGAATTATTCAGAGAAGCAAAGGACTGACACATTTGTGACTGCATAAACTATCCCACAAGGGATAACAAAGACGGATGACATGGCTAGCGCAGCCTATATGAAAACTGGTCGTCAGCGCTCAAGAAGACATGATGTATGATAGGCCAGAGACTTACAAACAAAGCCCAGACAGGGTAACCTGTTTCGTATTTGACGTTGTAGGCAATGCCAGTAGCTAATGAGAACACCACGATAGTGAGATACCTAATAGTTTCCAATCGTTAGTGATATTTTGGCTAGACGAACTAAATTTTAACACAAGCTTACCACCATTCCGGCACTTCCTTATAGGCACTCATGAGACGATTATGGAGATCCTTATCTAATTTACGCAGTTATCAAAAAGTTCCCTATCATCAAGAATGTCTACGTAATCGATAATGGATACTCACACTCCTTCCTACCGCTTTTCAATATTAGAACCGACCTAAAGCCTTCGATCAATTCTTTGTGATAATGCAAAGCAACATACACTATCACAGATGTGTACATGGCAAAGTAAAATCCGTCTGCACAAAAGTGAGGGTAGGTCACGGTGGGAGCATATGTGCTATATTAGCATAGCCCATTACATGGTCTGCTACAGAATACGCCATACACTGAATTCCATTTCCCGCTGACAAATAGGTGGGTGAATATTCTTCGTATGCGGTTCTGTTCAAGCTCTGAGTTACAGGATCCAAAATCCTAGATACGTTCTTTTTCAAAGTATCATACATCAGCAATCTTGAGTGTAATAATTTCATCGCTGGAGGAAAGTCTTACATATCTCTTTCCCTAGATACATTCGAGTCAGATGCTGAGTAACTTTGCGGAGCAGAGAGATCAGGTGTCACAAACTTACAAATCTGTCAAAGACACCATTATCGTTGATCCCCAAATAGCTAAATGTAAACCGAAGAAATATCAGCCACTGCCTTTTGGGTTCTTCAGCGCCAACATACCCAGACTGCCACGTGTTGGTGTACCATAGTGCTGGTATTATGAAGACCAGCAAAGCCTGACCGGCAAACATGTTGACAATCGAGAAAAGAGGAGTAACCAACGGATCCTTCAACATGCTTGCAACGTTATCTGGCATTGTTTTCAGGTAATTAAAAAATTCATCATGATAGGCTCTTGCTCATGGGTAATATGACCAGGACGCTCTTACAGTCAAATGTAGGCCAAGGATTTCTGTTGAGAATATCCAATATGCACCCGCAAAACGTAGGATAAAAACTCATTGAGATTCAGATACCGCGACCAAGTATCAAAACGTCAAAAACACGTACATCCCAAGACCAGAAATGGACCCAGTGATGGCCGCTAGATTGATGTTGTTTGGGCTTATCCAGGTTATCCAGTTGAATGTTCCCAAGAACGACATTATTGCATCGGGAAAGACGAAATATAGTCCATAGGCCTGCCCAGATTCAGGTTAGGCCATCTCATTGATCACAACCTCTGCTCATAGGCTAAGAATAATTACCATGAAGACAATGAGGAAAAATCGATAGCGTCCCATCTTCCATCCGTTGGCAATGGGATTGTTCACCTCGTGAAACACGTTGTTCAAAGCTTTTATAAGAAAGTACGCAGTGTTATTGGGCTGATCGTCATCTGATTACGCATGATGACACTTTACACTCACCAACACTCGCGAGGGATACTGGCCATAGCATCATGGGTGGGTAGACTAGAAACCTGACCAGGAGCAATAAAAACAGAGATTCCACATCTAGCTTCATTCTCAGAGGCTCGTGGGCTTCCTTACCTGCGAGTGAGACCAGCTAGGCCTAGACCTAGGCACTGGGTTGACAAGGTCATCAGAAGCTGAAATCCGGCTTGAGAAAACCTCCTGGAGAGATATATCAGTCGGTATTGAGGACGGATTAGCGGCGGGCGTCTTCAGAGTAATATTTTACATCATAACTGACCCTTCTAGACCATAATAACGTTTGATGCGTAAAACAGCAATTAAGTCCGTTGCCTGGGAGGCAATGATTGCCCGCGATCTCATTAGCTTAGGTATCAAATAGGCGTGCTGATGATGGTAGCACAATATCAATAGATTTTGAGCATGGTGGCGGACTTACGTAAACTCCTACTTGGCCGCCATACTGATTGTCGAATGGACATCAATATTTTTTATTTGCAGTACAATATCGTATAGTCGACATACCGTGACGTTTCCCTGAGAGTCATGGACCCATCGAAAGCAAGTGAGTTATCTGGGAAAGGGAGGTTGATCTGGGTCTGATTCATTTACTTACCATTATCGTTATCAGCAATTGCTCCTTAGCATTAAACGGGCCTTTTGGGGTCACATTAAGAAGTCAATATGCAGCTTTTCCGCCATTCAACGAATGAAAAAGAAAGTATGTCCACTCACCGGGGTTGAGTGAAAATTTAAGTCCAAAGACATCAAAGACGCGAGTTGGTAAAACCGCTGCCAAAAAGCGACCCGTAGGCAAGGCTAAGACTTGACCTGCGGTAGTGTTGAGAATGATCCCTGGCATACGAGCTTGGAAAAATACATTCAGCCGTACTAGCAGCAAATATAATGTCAGTCTCAAAATCAACTCCGTAGATTGAAGATGACTTATCTGTTCCAATGATTGTCCATGTCAGACCAATAAACCACGCCCTAACAGTGCTCACGGGCATTCCAGGATCATCTGTGCTGGATGCAACCGCACGGACTTCCGGAAATGGAGTTTCTTCCAAGTAAGCAGCTTCGAACTTAATTTCCTCAATCAGCGCAATGGCATCCACATCCTTCAAGTCTTTTTGGGAAATCGCATCCTCTACCCTTTTCAGAAGCTCAGTTGGCGCATTGGGGTCAAGATGGTACCTCAAAAGACAACAAACACATTGCAGATAGCGTCAGTGGTTGGTGATAGAGCCTCTGGACAGAAGTTCAAGGTGAGGAAACCGCAACATATACTTACCGCTCCACAGTCTCCTTAATTATTTGGCGAGCCTTATCAAGATGGAGACGAGAGGCGGTTTTGGTGAGCCTGGAATCTGATAATGTATAGTAAGAAAAAGAGGTCTGAGGATCATAATGAAGCTGCGGACGTTTCGAACCTTCTACTTCAGGCATAAGACCGGTGTTATCAGAGTTCTTCTCTCCTGAACCCCTGACGATACTCGTCGACTGAGAATTGGAATCCGGCGATGCGCGCGACACCCCTTCGGTCTCACTAACCCCCATTTATTCTTTTTATTTGGTCTGACTTCGAGCTGAGCCGATGAAGGAGTGACAGGTACACCTGCGATAAAAAGTAAAAGGGCGTTGGCGCACAAGTCCGGCGTTTCGGAAATAGGCTGAAATATAAGATATGGAGTCACACGACTGCTATCGAAAAAGTGCTATACGATCTGCAGAGAGGAACTGAGGATGAGAACACACAGTGTGGACGCCTGACTTATCATCGCGAGATAAGCTGATCAATTTGTACAAAGCATGAAAAGTGGGCTGTCGATCAATTCACATCTTGTTTTGTTTGTATCGGCTTGATCAAGGAATTCCAATCACTAGTGCGGTGGGAATCACTGGGTTTACAAATTGTTAACCGAGAAGGACTGAGGATTCACATATTATAACTTGCTGATAAGGGAAGACCACCACATCCATTTGTTTTCGAAAGTCCGTTAGCAAGGATGAACGACTTTCGCGCGTGTATCGCGTTCCATCCCATTGACGTCCTTATCCATGCACTGAGTGTTGTTA
>KZ122841.1:0-10469 GCA_002157025.1 Melampsora abietis-canadensis | reverse complement strand
TCCAATCATTTTCCCCTGCTCAATTCAAGGGAAGTTGATTAATGTTTGCAGTGTTCTGTTTTCTCTTGATATTATCTTTGATAACCTTGGAATTCTCAATGATCATTGGAATGGCCTGAAATGGCAAGTATAAGGGGTAAGAAGAGGATCTGAGAACTGATTTTTCCAACAAGAACTCCAATTCAGACAGAACCCAAACCACCTCAGCACCCTACAAAATGGATGATCTTCTTACAAACTACCACAGAAAATGCATACTACAGCCGATCCATTTTGATGCAATCTTTTCACACTTGGCATACAAAAAAACAAAAATTGGCTCAAGAGAATATCACCATAAATATAACAAAATCTATGAAGATGGATGGGTATACAGAATTCACACACAAGTGATTGACTCAAATCATTCTGGTCTATTGAGAGTTTCAGCATAACAGTAGTCACGTGGACCATTAGCAGGGTTCAAAAAATAACTAAATGTAGATTATAAAGCATCACAATGGTCAAAAAATCATCACAAGATATGATCTGAATAAAATGACTGACTGAGGAAACTTTACAGTCACCCCAGCTCCTCCTTGGAGTAAAAAGGTGAGGAGGACTATGGTAATCTGAGTCCCTCCATCAAGTGCAGCACTCAAGATGTAGCTAGAGTGTTGATTTCAATTAGATGCTAAATATGTGTTCAGATTTTGAACAAGTAAACAAAAATCCACTCACTTATAATTCTTGTACCTGTAATTTCTCTCCAAATTGGGATTAGTCAGTATGGATCAAGATTAAGCCCATGTCATAGATTGCAATCTCACCATGCATTGTGATATCTTTTACAATAGAACTGTGACATGAATCCCAGAAACAACTTGAGGGTATATCCACTAGTCACACCTGATGTTTCCAAGGTCATCAAGAAAATTTTGTATGAGTATGAGCCCAAATCTCATATCTCAAACCCTCAAAAATCAGTAAGACCTCAAATCACCTTGTATGCACTCATAAAATGTCCCCGCAAAAAGAGCAATGTTGAACCTGTCCAAGCGAAGTCGAGGAAATGCTCTATGAAGGATGAATAATGGTATGGGCACAAAGAAGCCAGCTAGGAGACAATATGGAACAAAGGACTTGATAGGTTTTTATCTTTGTCAGAATTTCTTTGGAGGGCAAAGATTAAGATATGTCTGATCACTTACATAGATCCCTCCATGTGTGTACAAATGTTTTCCAAAAATTCCCCAGCTTCATTCAAGAGCAATGTCCAGCAAGCAAAAGGGGGTCAAGAACAAATAAACTTGGTAAGATGATTGATATTTGAGTAGAATGTATGGTCACTTACGTGATGGATTGAGCTTCAAAGGAAGAAAGGTGAAGTCCAGAGAAAGCCCCATTCCCAGAAGGCGTAGTCAATGCATCTCGTTGAGAAGTAATGATGCTAAGCATGACAAAGAAGTTTATAAAGACTCCCACAACCCTGATGTATGCAGATTGAAAATTTTGATCAAGATGATTCAGCTCTGTCTTATTTGATTTTTAGCTCAATAGTCCAACATGACTGACGTTCCTATGAGTTGTCCAATCACCACTTCAAACTTTGAGTTTTGGCGCAAAGTCAGTCTATCTGAATTAAGCTCAAGATCCAATTTCTACGATGGAAAAACTCACTGATGACATGTGTATATATTGTCCCCTATATATATGAATCAGTTTCTCTTTTTTGATCGGATCAGCAAAGGTATCTGGAATCTGGAATGAGTCACCCACAGTTTTAACTCTAGTTCAAGACGTTTGACAAATTCATCACGTTGTGCAAATAATAAATCAGGATCAGATGAGTGAGAACTAGGATACCTTAAGACTTGCGTTTGCTTACCTTTGAGCATCAGGGTAGATTGAGATGCTGGGGTTCAGAAACAATCAATACTTGTCGTATATTTAGAGCACTATATGCTACTGACCTGTCGAAGCCCCGAAGCTGTTTCGGAGGATTCAGAAGTAAAGTTTGTTAGTGCGGGACAAAGTTTCATTTCTAGAAGTCAAGAACCCGTACATGGTGAAGAACATGGTACCAAGCTACAACACGACAAGAGCTCAGTCAGAAACTATTCAAGTCTCTCTTGGAGATAAGAGACTGCTGAACTACATACCGCATTCCCCGGAAAAAGTAGTCCGCTGAAAGACACGAAGCGTTGTGATTTGGTGAGTTTAGATCGCATTTGGAAACAAGGAGCTTTACGTTATTCGTACCCTAGCATTTGCACGACTAAAACACAAGGAGATTTTAGCCACCTCACTTATGGGATAGTATGAAAGAATGATAGAACTCACTTGGAGAAGTATGTAAACGAACGCCAGTCGTGCCGTAGAAAAATCCCGATGCTAGACTGAGATGAATATCTCAATAAGGATCAACGGGAAAATTACCACTTTTCCAGAATGAGTCATGGCAATTATTACCTTAAGATGAATGAAATCAATATAGCGGTCGTCAGTCCAATATTCGAGAGTCCAGAATTTCCAGTGTCCAAAGCGATAAAAGCTACGGCAACTGCAAAAGCCGCGATTGCTCCAAATCCCCTGAGAAAGATCATTCAAGTTAGACTTTATGAGGAAAGATAAGAAAAATGAAAAATGAATGTTTAAGTCACTTACCACATAGGAAAATCTTTCAAATTCCTACATACTTCACGATCAGGATCAATGGAAACCTTTTCTCTTCGGATCATAGAAACAATTGTTCTCCATTTCTTCAAGATGGCAGTTGTGAAAGCAGCAGAAGCAGCAAAACAGACAAAAGCTTTCCCCAAAATATATGAAGTTGAGAAGTATGGCATCCCTAGTTTGGCTATTGCTTTGGTGTTTTCTGTACCATCTGGGTTTATCACTAAAGAAGTTTTGTAGACTTGTCCGTCCTGATCGAGAAGTGAGAATGATATGAAAGGAAGATGTCCTCCACCTTGATAGTATGGAAGATAGAGTTGTTCCCATCAGCCTACCCTGTAAAGGGGTCATGGACTTTGTGTGTTGATCACTGACCTAACCAATTATTTTTGTGTGCAATGGAAAACAGCAAGATTGCAGCTATATAAGCCACACCTTGATTACACTATTTCAGAAAATCGAACCGATTTGTACGGTCAGATCAGCCAGTCTAGTGCTCGAAAACCTGATTTGTATCAATGCTATGTTGTGTCAGGTGAACGCACTTGTGCTTCAAGAGGCGTATATAATGGTCCTGCTGCACCAAGGACAGTCCAATCGAAGCTCAGAGATAAAAAACCTAGGCCTTGGCCAACTTGACTTCCTCCAAATAGTTGAGACACAGCAGGAACAGAGGGTAGTGCTAGACACCATGGACTGATAGCTTGAAGTGAGGGAGCGATGTAGGTCGGAAAGACCTCATCTGTATCGAATAATAGAGCCCTTAGTTCTATCCGACTTCACAATTCGCGAAAAGAAATATTGATTTTGATCGACGTACATATGCTGATTCCGAATAATGCATTTTTGAAGAATGAAACCTGTTTTTGTCTGAGATTGCTTTCTTTGTACATCGAATGAAATAATGCCACTGATGGCAAAACTGATGGAAATACGACGTTTTCCGGGAATACCAACAAAGGACACAACAATCTAATGATGTTGATGAGAATGACTTTGCTGAGTTTGAATTCCAAATGCTAACAAGTTGAATGATGTTCCTTACCCTGCCCAACCGTAGCCTATCATCTGACTACTGAACATGACCATCAAAGAGTAAAGCATCTTAGGCTGTTCATCAAATAGCAGAGCACGAACACCAATCATCTTTCAAATAAAAACATTTTATTAGTGTATTGATTTCTTATGAGAAGATGAAAATCTTTCGAAACGCTGCCTTACTTCTACGGAAAAGGCACCAGCACTAGCTGCAGCCGACATGACTGAGCTAAAGGTGGTTTCTTTCTAAAATTTGATCAAGAGATGCAGATGCATTGCCATCGTCAATCCGGAATGTTATATCTAGTTACAAACTTCTGATCTGAAAGAAAGACAGACAATACTGAATGGACCGGGATTCCAAGCCTTTGGACCTGGTATATGAGCAGCCAAGTGACCGAGGATAAGGCATGCCAGCTGGAGATTGTCATTACGAGCTCATGTCAGCGTATCTGATCCCTTCCTCACTGCATGTATGGTGAAAGATGCGGTTTTTTTACTTACTTGTACGAAGAGCGAGTGAACGTGGAACATTATAGGCTTGAACCTGGGTTCAACAAACACTGATCTTTAATGCGCAAACCTTTCGTGATGAAGCAACATGGCTTACATGAAAATCTAACAATAGTTGTATGGCCAGGCCCAAGACACGTCAACATCAATGAATCACAGAACATGAAAGCCTGGAGCTGCAGCTTACCTGAGCTGAAGCAGCGCCAAAAGCACTAACTAACAGTCCGACGAGAACCGAACGAAGTGTGATCGAGCTAACTTCTCCTTGCTCTGGTTCACTTTCCTGGTCTCTTGGCCCATGCGAGCTTTCTGGTTTCTCTTCGTGATCTTCCTTCATAGCAATGAATGAGCGGCAGGGATGTAAACGAATGAATTGGGGATGAGACGAAGTCTTTCAAGCTTCAAATTTTTGATGCTGGAAAGCCATTTGGTCTCGTTCTCAATTGCTGAACAATTTCACGCAGTACCTGGCGGTCGGTACGAAGAGACAATATCGGCGGAGGATTGCGGGAGATATACTGCTGACACAGGATGAAGTTGTTTGAAAGAGAGTGATATGTGAGCGCAGCTTTGTCTCATCGAATTGATGTTTGATACCTCGTGAGTCAGGAACGTGGAGCAAATCTTGCACCAAGAGCAAGTTGTCCTTCAAACTACAAGCGGCGTTCTATGTATACCCTTGTCGAGTGCCGAAACGGAAGCTATGTAGTGTACGTTGGAGGTGACCTTTCGAAGTGCGGAAAACCTTGAGCCCAGAAATGGATGTCTTCTTGAGACACTGACTGATGTGATTACAGATTGATGAGTGCTTGATCATGCTGCTCACATTTCTGAGCTACTTGACACGCATCTATGCCGTGCGTATTCTCATATTCAGAGTCACCTTGCTGTAAACTGCACGATGACACATAAGTGTTCTGTGCTTGGAGAGAAATCGTCCTTCAACGCTAGCATGCAATGTCGATGGCTCATGCAGCTGCTTCATTTTGTTGATAAGAAGAAAAAGTCGAATCCCCTCGAATCCTCCTTGAGCCTCGTGACTCAATCGTGAATGTATGGTGTAGTGGCCCCGTCTTTGTGCGGGGCTATGTAGAAGTAAGAAAACCAGATGCTTGGAACTTGGGATGATGAACACGAACACACTGACACAACAGCAATCACCCAACAATATCTTGCATTGTTATGTACCATCAGCCTTCATTGAGGATCATCGGGTGACGATAGACCAGATTCGCAATCGAGGTTAACAGGTCTTATAACGACTTACATACCTTGGGTTTAACTCCAGTTCATCAACATTTGTATATCGTTCATCCAATTCAATTCCAGCGAGGATGGAAGCTGATCCCGAAGTCGTATTTCCCACTTCTGATTGGCAAGTTGTCTTGTGAGTCGATCCATGTTATCACTTCGTGTGGGCATGACGTGCTGACCATTGCCCATTATTTTCCCAAGACGGCAGCCAACAGGAAGAGTGGTGCTATATAACTCGCATTCAAATGAAATCTCAATACATTCGGATGAGTCTGATTTGGTCCTTCAGTCAGCTTCTGGCGAACTCTTATATCCTAGCAATCAGATCTCGAGCAACGAAGCTCAAAGATCCTTTCTCGCCCCCCAGTCTTCGGCCTGCCCACTGTGTCACCATCCCTTCAAATCATCGACCCCAAACTCGACGTCTTTCAATTCACGTGATGCCGATCGAACGACTCCCCCGTATACTTCATCACATCTAAATCCCTTCAGGGCTTTGCCACCGCCAGAACGTAATTCAAACGAGGACTCGAACCAAGCTCAATGGCTCGAACGGCCTGGTGAAACCATTATCGACGCCTCATACTTT
Organism: Melampsora abietis-canadensis; assembly: GCA_002157025.1. Taxonomy (NCBI): domain Eukaryota; kingdom Fungi; phylum Basidiomycota; class Pucciniomycetes; order Pucciniales; family Melampsoraceae; genus Melampsora; species Melampsora abietis-canadensis. Next base: position 4,420 of record KZ122841.1, on the reverse strand, counting down.
AGATTATTATCCCGGACTTCAACTCCTCAGCCCAGTCGGCCTGTCACACCGCCTCGGAACTCTAAATCAAGGAACCCCTCCTCATCTTTTTCACCCACCACACCCATCATTCATCAAGACACTTCTGCCGCTTCCATCGATACTGACGAAGCAGAGGAATTGGGCAATGCATATAGAGTAGATGGTTATTACGAGAGGTTCTTTGTAGAGGACCTCAAATTAGGGAGGGGTGAAAAAGGCTCGGTATTTTTATGCACTCATGTACTCTATGGCCACTCTGTTGGACATTTTGCAGTCAAAAAGATCGCAGTTGGTCACTCTGGCCCTGAGTTATTGAAAGTTTTGAGTGAAGTGAAGTGTCTCGAAACTCTACGACATCAAAACATAACTCAATATCACCATGCATGGATAGAGAAGGCCCAGCTTTCTAGATTCGGTCCACCAGTCCCAGTTCTTTTCATTTTGATGGATTACGCCAATGGTGGTACTTTGGATGCCTACATTGAAACCCGCAAAGGAGCAAAAACCTTTAAGAGTAACGAAAATGAACGTTCAGATAGTCATCAAGATCCTGAAGCAGCGGCGGATGTCGAGCGACGAAGACAAGAGAAGGAACAATTCAGACGCCGCAAGAATGCTCATAGGCCGGAGTCAGGCACAGCTGCGGATAGAAACGGGACTTGCCTTCGGACAACTTCAGACTCCCGGCATGTGCAGAACATGAACCAGTCCAGCACCTCTCGTGAAACCTCTCAAAGAACCATTAACGATGAAGAAGCTGGATTAGCGATACATCTGTTTGGACTGGAAGAAATCTTGAGCTTTTTACGAGATACCTGCAATGGACTGGCATTTCTACATTCTCAGGTAAGCTTTGCTTAGATATATAAGGTTTTCATCCAAACTCTTATACCTGATATCTGTCATAAAACTATCCAGGGAATCCTCCACCACGACTTGAAAACTGAGAATGTGTTGTTGCATTGGGAACACCAAGACAGCATGATGTTAGTGTTCTTCGTACGCCCTATAAACCTGTTGTACCTCTTATAAATTGATCTACCGAGTGGGTTTCTATATCTGAACATCAGTCCTAAAGCCCTGATATCCGACTTTGGAAGCTCGGTTGACCAATCGGAGAACCGTAGGCGTCAAAGAAGTAAGTCTCTCTGAGCAGCTAGAGATGATATCGTACTAGTCAACACTCAAAGCCTAATCCATCTATTCCAGCTGGTCGCACAGGTACTCTGGATTGGGTTCCACCAGAATCGTTGAAGAAGGATCCTAGGACTGGTCAGCTATACGAAGTGACTCAGACAGGTGACATGTGGCAACTCGGCTTGGTACTCCATTGTCTCTGCTTTTTCAGGCAAGTGCGTTTCATCAATCAACGGTGGAATGTGTGGAATGCATTATACCCAAGACAGCACTCAACTTATGCAGTGGACGTTTGAGATTTGATAGATTGCCCTACCAAGAATCAGATGACATCGACCGTCTACGAGAGGAGATCCAAAGATACCCTGGGTACGATCTTGTTTTGGTACTAGCCCGTGTATAGTCTCTTCACACGGCTACAAGAACCAGNCCAGCCACTCAATCCTGATGGCTGGTCTGGCGTCTTTCCTCAAACTGACGCTATGTGCCCTCTTTTGCCATCGTTGACACTTATCTCACAGATATCTGTTGCCTTCAAGCTCAAGAGATCAATTCCCCATCGATTCTCGATCACTCAGCTCTCATGTACCACCCGCGGACCGTTTGGATCTACCTCGGCCATTGATGAAACTTCTGGCCGGCCTGCTTTGTCTGGATCCTAGTTTAAGGCCAAGTTGTTCGACCGTATTGAAATGTATTGAAAATATTCGTCAATCTGCCTTAGCTCCTGCAAACGGTGTTGCATCCACCGATTCATCAAACAGACGAACTACGAGTAAAAATGGTGCATCAAACTTCTCCAGGAAGAATAATCTCAACGTTCACAATCTGAATCCTACGATTGACTCGCCTCAGGACAAGTCTGGTCAATTGACAGTGATGAAGAGACGTGGATACCTGAAGTCTTCCGTCGAGGAGGAAGGGCCAAATACCACCTGTGGTCACGAAGATGTGCACGCGACAAATACGAACCCTATTCATTCACGAGGTTTAGTCACACATTCGCATTTTACAGACCCTTTGCCTAACATGTCACTCAATCCAGCCTCCGTGACTTCAACTTCATCATGAACAGCCTCGAAGAATAAGATACTGAGCCGACCTCGTACTTCTTCAGAAGAGTCGCGCACTAGGACTTCAAGCTTGCTAGGTATCAGATCTTCCTTGTTTGAAAAGCCCCCTCGTCAGTTTCGAATGCAAGTATATATCGCTTGTTTGGTGATCATCAAAGTACGGTGGATTTCTCTCCGTGTATGATATGCATATTTTGCTAATGATCAATGGAGCATGTGATCAGTCTGCTGTTTTCCTTTCAAAGATGGTTGCCTTTTTGGATGGCATAAAAGGCACACTGATGCTCACAGTAATCAACGTGTTAGAATTGACATCGTTAGTCTATTTCTACACTGTTCTTATTGGTTTAGTCATGAATATCAAATTTAGTCACTGATCTACTCTTGCTTCTTATTTATCGCGTTGATTTTAGATGTAACTGGGCGATCACTATCTTGATCACTTTGATCGAGATGATCTTGTTGATTGTCTATTGGTCCTAAAATCTACGTATATCACAATCTTCTGCAGTTTAACTGCATGTCTCGCTTTTTACCACCTCGTCTCTACCTCAAATGATTATCTGTTCACATGTTAAGCTCTTGGATCGAAATTAATATTTGTATGGTGTGTTATTAAGTACTGTCAGTATATGCATCTTCACTTGTATTTGGCACTGTCTATTTCACTCTTCTGTTCGATGTGATTCACCCCAGATTTAGTTGTTATGTGTATATGTTTTTGATTGTTATTGTATACTATGATCCATTCAACCTCTTAAAGACACTTGCGAGTCTTTTTTGGTACTGACAAGAGGATGAATTTTGATGATATGTGCCTGGAAGCATGTAAAGCACTTTGAATTTACCTTTGAGGTGTTTTTTTTTGTGAAGTATCATTGGGCGATTCCTGAGTTAGCGCATCAGGATTTGTGGGCGATTGGATTGGATTGGATTGCTTCCCAATTGGACCTTCGAGATACGTACAATCCGGAGTCGGCATCGATTTTTTCAGAAATTATCCACTCGGTCCGAGATTTCCCGCTTCTTACGGGACTAGCAACTACATTCAATTTCAACCTCCGACATACAGGGGTTCACAGTCCGAGAGCTTTCCCAATATGAAGAGGCTTCTTCACCTGGGTTTTTGGATATCCATGCTTGAGCGACGCTATAATTTTGGACAAAACCTGTGGCTTCATCCCAATTGGCTTGGACTACATTTAAAGATAAGCACCATGCAGCTCAGGCGTTGGGACTTAGATAAGTTTGACAATGAGCCAATGAAGAAAAGAGACCTAGGTGAAACAACACAAAAATTTCGCAATAAAACAGCAGCTGACTTTCATTTCTTTAATATTGATAAGTGAAATAAAAAGAGTGAAAAAATAATGAGTTGAGTATATCTTTGTACGGGGAAGTGGAAACCCCTATTTTCCCCCTTGGATGAAAAAGCAAGTTGCTTCTTTGCCTCAGTAGCCTCTTCTCTAATAGCTTTATGTTTGTCAACACCTTGATTCTTATTTTCAATTTTTCTGAGTACCACTTGACTCTCTCCCTCCTCTTCTTTGCCCATTCAACATCCAACTCCCCTTTTCTTAGCCCTTGGACAATACCTATATGATGCACAAGTGCGGCTGAAATCTGACTAGACAATCCGTAGCAAGTAATGGCCGAGGTTTTAGGGTTGTTGAGCTTGCCTTTTGCATCAACAGCACGAGACTTCTGGGTGTAGTGTAGGATCTATGTTGAAGCAAAGAAATTAGTTCTTTATCAACTCTGTATGTTAATTGATATTTTCTCTTACTTTCACATCCCAAACCAATTCATAAATGCCGACGCAACAATCAAAATCAACTCCAAATCCACATTCTGGTATTAAGAACTTGGAACCCTTAACGTCGCCAAGATTTTCCTTTTGATTGAGTTCATGAGGTTTCCCTGTAGCACGCTTGATGTGGCAGTTCATGCCAAACAAATACCTTGACAGATCCAGGTCAATGACCAAGGGATAGGCACGGTAGTTCTACATACAAACATAGAGAATGTCCCAGACCTTTGCTTGCACAGAATGAAGGTGAACAACGTGTAAGTCCCCTCTCTGACAAGCACCAGGTCAACAGGTTCATTAACACTTATGCAGGTCACAATTGATGTGACATGCATAACCTAACACTATTGAAGTATATTTACAATAGTTACCATCCTAT
>KZ122833.1:981-14596 GCA_002157025.1 Melampsora abietis-canadensis | reverse complement strand
ACATGGTGTAAACATCCACTTCAGCAGTTTTCAAACAACAGCCTCAGAAATTGCTTGATATTCTCTGCGGGCTCCAAGGGGCACCGTATAGGGGGATCTGTTAAGCTAGTTGGAATGATAAGTCATAGTTTAAAATGAGTCATTGAAATACACCATGTTCAAAAAAGAATGGATCCTTTGTGTGATTTTACACTTCAGAATCCATCCAACCCAACCAGAGGGACCGGGTGAGTTGCAAAGTTTTCCTAAAAGTCGAAGTCACATTCAAGGTGCAATGTTCCATCCTGAGAATATACTGCCTAAAACGCACATCTCATGACTCTTTAGAACAGAGAAAAGACATTGTACCCATGTTGACACTCTTGATTATGTGATGCACCTTCATAAACTATCATTGGTACCTGTTCCGACCCCCAGTTGGTGTTCGAATGAGATTGCGCATCCAAATTCACCATTTTTATACAAATAGCCCCTCATCTTTACCAATCTTATGGCCATCAAGTCTCAGATAAGGAAATCATCAACGTTTGAAATCTGAGTATTTCCAATCTATTCAAATCTTAAACAACATTTATTGGAAGTTTCGAGTGGCAAATCATTGGCTTGGTTCCCATTCCTCCCATGACCTTATCAGGAGCAGCCAGGACAGGCACCTTGCATAGCCATAACAAAGCATATAAATCAATCACATCTGAAGCCCACCTTGGACACAAGTCAGCACAAATTCCACTCATCACAATCTTCCAATTTTTGACTCAAATACCATCATCATTGATCAACAGGATCATCAATCTTGGCCATCCGAAAGACGCATATATGGATTGAAACCTATGCATACATCCATTTGGAGTCTTTCAGCTGACAAATCAAAGTTGTAGTCCTTTCTCAATAACAGCATGATGGAGGGGTGTTTAACTCTTGATAAAGAGAGATACACATGTAGAAACTGATTCTGAACAACATTCTCTGTGGATTTCAATGTGACCAATTATTGATGGCAGGTGGAAATGACCTTGCAGTTCAATGAGTTATGAACTACTAACTGGCACCATGTTGGTATCCTTGTAGCACAACAATGTACACATACAGAGAGTTTCAAAAAAATCCAAAACTATTTTGATTGGATCTAGACTGAAAGTGGTGTTAAGCACCCTTGTGAATGACCATCTGAATATGGGTTTGTGAATGACCATTTCAATATGGGATTTGTGGGATCCTTTGTCAGCAGCTTGGTTCAACTGAGTGCCAACATCTCAACTGACAAGGCGAAGACACACCTGTTGTGGAGACTTCTTTGAAGGGTATTTCCGGTGTCTATCAAAGATCATTAGTGGGTGCATGTTGTTGTGCTACCAGAATACATACAGTGTTGGTCGGACTCATCCATCATTCCTTTCTTTGGTGTCCCTCCTTGAGTTTTTCCTTCATTCAAATTCAGATGAGCTTATTGTATTGCGCTAATGAAAGACTTGAGTAAGCAATTTTGGCCCGTATATTTTGAAGTCCAAACTTGCCACATTTTCCAAATGCGGATAGCCTGGAAACTCCGTAGTCAAGAGAAAACATTAAGAGATAAGCAGAAGCCAACTCAAAGCATTGGCAAGGATACGTATATTGGTTTCTGCACACCAATGTACCAACACACCCTTTTGACTGATATGTAGGTGTTAGATATGTATAGCTATAGACCAATCAAATTGCTCAGCTTACCCAAGCTCAGACTACAAGCTCTTTCGGAAGTAGTGAACGGTCTCAAACCTCTTTTGTTCCTCAAAAGCTCACTTCATCTAAAAAGTCGGAGTTCATTTGAGGCTTTGATGATTTTTTGTAATACTTTTTGGTCGTTCTAGTGCATAGAGATTGACGCGAAACAGCTCAGATGGAAACCCTAATTGAACATCTTGCCTTACCAGCACCAATCCTGATAATTCAAACAGTTTTCGAAAAATTGCATCAGACCTGTATTTTTACAAAAAATATATAGTCAATATCCTCCCAAAGAATATGTATTTTGCCGTGTGGTTCGTACTCACCGTGTCACTGAGCCATCTACTTCATCATAAACACATCCTTCTCCTTCACATATATTCTCCTTCACGACAATCAATCCAGTTTCTTCCTCATCATTTCCGACCAGCTCTTCCGAAGCTCGACTGAAGAATTCGATAAACTCGTCATCGGTCAAGTGACCCAGTACCCTATTCATTTTTCATACGGAAAAATACAATTACCACGGTCAGAACGGATCTCAGATGACGAGTAGATTGATGAAAGTTCCAACTGACCATTGACACCAAATCACATCGTATTTTTTTCTCTCGTCCTTTTCATCTTGATGAAATTCACCAGTTACCCAAGTTGGCTTCTTTACATTCCTTTGATTCCAAAACTCTTGTATACCCATTTGCCAAATTTGTATCTTTCCTTTCCATTGACGAGAGGCCTCTTGAGCAGCATTGACAAATCCTAAGGCAGGCTCTACCATATCAACTAATGAGGTTGGGCCAAGTACAGGAAGCAATACAGATCGAGTAACACGACCGATTCCTGCTCCGATATCGAGTGCTCTTCGTTGTTTTAAAGGTGGATGTGCTGTTGAAACCGTGGAGAATGAAGGTCTTAAGCTGAGAAGAAATAATCTACTTGTTAAGCTATCTACCCTTGGTAAGCTCTAAGGAAATATCAATGAAGATTACGAATCAGTTGAGTATATTCAACGAAGAGCGGAAGTAGACGCAATTTTATTTTGACTTACACCTTCTCCAAAACCTTGAATCATTAATTCGATCCATATTTCCAAATGATACCAACGCGGTTTCCATATAGCAAAATCAACTTAGTAAAAGAGTTCAGGGTGTGCATCATATACATTACGAACCTCCTAGTACTCCATTATCATTGGGTTCATCTTTAGCTACTTGATCCCAATATGTTAATGCGATGGTATGATCAGGCTGTCGACTTTGGTTTTCCTCTTCTTGATCCGTTTCCATGATTTTCTTTCAGTTCACTTTTCAAGACGCAGAAACCCTGGCGCATACATTTCAAATTGAGATCTTTTGTTTCGAGTGTCAAGCATGTGACTTGACTCGGTATTAGCATCGTCTTGAGAGATATGCTTATACATCTCAAAGTATGCTTTTCATCATTCAACTTTCAACATTTCGATCGTTGAAGTCCACTCCACTCTCAACACTTGAAATCAGCATTCATTAAAAATGACAGACACCACTAACTCAACACAAGAAGAAATTAAAATTCAAACAAAAGATTTAAGACCCAAAAAATCAAGAACACAAGCATGGGACGGATGGAGACCAGGTCCATATGGTCCACCAAGTGCACCAAGTATGGAAAGAAGAATCGCAGAAGAGAGTGCATTAGAAATGGCAGCGATTTCAGGCCATGGTAGACAGGATGGTAGAGCTCGTAAAATTCGCCCTAGACGTACGGTCGATATTGGAGGTAGTATGGCTCGTTGGAATTTGGTGGGTACGAGATCCTTTTTCTGTCTGGTTTTGAGAGACTTATGATTGATATCGAATCTGATGGTGATTGTTTTGATTTTCTGTAGATGAGATCGCTCAGAACATGTGCAGATGAGCATTATTTTATTAGGCCGTGTATTGATCACTTAGTTGAAGTAAGTTGTTTTCAATCTCATCATGTTTCGGGTCCTTTCATTACTAATCAATATTCACTCTTTTCGTGATAGTTTCTACCACCGCAAGCCTATCCAAGAAACCCATCTACTTCGATATTAACGAAATATGTTCACACGTCTACGAATAAGGTCCGATGTCCAATAAATATAGTCAGGGTATGTAAATCTTGATCCTTCTTGAAATTCACCAATCATTACTGACTAATACTTATCATGTTCCGACTTCTAGTTTACCCCTGACGCGCGAAGAGTCTTAACCGGTGCAACGAGTGGAGAATTTACACTTTGGAACGCGTTGACTTTCAACTTTGAAACAATTTTACAAGCTCATGATACAGCGGTTAGAGCAGTAGATTGGGCCAAATCAGGAAGTTGGTTGGTCTCAGGTGATAATGCAGGCATGATCAAATACTTCCAACCAAATATGAATAATTTACAGGTATTTGAAGGTCATAAAGATAGTGTACGAGATATCTCCTTTTCACCTAACGATTCTAGATTTGTAAGTTGTGGAGATGATGGTTTGATCAAATTATGGGGATTTGAAGAAAGACGCGAGGAACGTAATTTGGTTGGTGAGTTGTTTCTTTGAGCATCGGGATATATCTACATGATGTGGAAACTCAATGCGCATATCTTCATCTTTACTTTGAATAGGACATGGCTGGGATGTGAGATGTGTGAAATGGCATCCAACCAAAGGATTGTTGTGTTCGGGAGGCAAAGATAGTTTAGTGAAGTTTTGGGATCCCAGAAGTGCAAAATGTTTGGCTACATTGTGAGCTCTCTAATCTGACCCACGATTTTTCCTTCTCCTATTATAACTTTTTCGACTTCGATTCGTGTTCCGTTTTCTCGCAAGATGTGATGACTTGAATTTGAGCTAACCATGTGGGTTTTCGTATTTGGGACTAAGGCATGGCCATAAGAGTAGCGTACAAGCTTGCACATGGAATCCGAATGGACACATTGTTGCGACTGGGTCAAGAGATCAATTGATCAAAGTCTTTGATATTCGAATGATGAAAGAGTTGGTCGCCCTCAGAGGTCACAAGAAAGAAGTTTGCTGTTCGTCTTCCTCTTGGATAATGTAAAAAATAACAAACGACTCATGACCTTTTTTGTAGCTCTCACGTGGCATCCAATTCATCATGATATACTTACTTCTGGTGGATCGGACGGAACAATCCTCTATTGGTGTTTACCAGAGTCCGAGCCCGTAGACGAATTAGAATTCGCGCATGATGGTTGTGTTTGGGCTCTCGATTATCATCCACTTGGACATACACTCGTCAGCGGTAGTAACGACCATACTACACGTTTTTGGAGTCGAGGTAGGCCAGGAATAAAGATTGCAAATGATAAGTTCCATATAGGAAAAGAACGTGCACGAGAGTTGGGTATCAAAGATGAAGAAGAGCAACGTGAGGCTTTTTTTCGCAATTTTCCATAAAGTAGCTACATATATCTCTGATCACATCTGCATCCTGTGCAATTTTCATGACGCATTCAGCCGAAGATTTCTTCGTACCTGGGCTGGGGCATCAATACCATTCTAATCAACCCATGGGCGCTAGTCAACTCTTCAACCCGATTCCAACAGAACCAGACATCTTGGGTATCCCACCACCAGGTTTTGTTCCGACCGGATCAGGTACAGCGTTGAGATTTCAAGGAAATGCACCACAACCACCGAGGATGCAACATGATTTACCTAAACCTGAAGCTTTAGCAATACCAGGATTTGGAAGGACAACAGAAACGAATGAGATGCCATTACCAGGTTTAGCAAATAGTAATAGTAGTAATGTAGGTGGTGGAGCAGTTGGTTGGAGAAGAGGTCCCTTACCGAGTCAAGAGGCGGCTATGGGAAGGGATCTAGCTGCCGGAAAGATGAAATGGAAGACTCCTCAGTCTAAAGGTGGTGGCGGAGGAGGAGGAGGAGGAGCAAGAGGAATGAGTCGATGGTCAACTAATATTAATATTGGTGGAGCTGATGTTACCGGGGAGTTGGATGAATTTGGGAGAGAAATACCGCCACAAAATAAAGAGACTGGAAAGAATTGGTGATGTTGACTTCTTGATCAATAACGTATATACCCGATAGATGAATGTTTCCTTAGATTCTGATTCCTATTTTGAAATGATATGTATGACTATTTTCGGGAAGTTGAGTCATAGATTAACTCCTCAATTTTCATTCAAATCCATCGAGATTGGAAGAGAAGCAGCATTTGGGATATCCAGACGCACTTCTTTCGTTCATGGGAAAATACATGTGGGCATTTCATCGGTTCGGTTCATGGCTCTCCTACGATCTTGTCAGCAGGGAAGGCAAGCACACTGGGCAGCCAGACCGCATGCGATGCCAACTGTGATCAATTGTCAAAGGTTGACTATGAGAGCCTCGCGTGTCCAGCGTGCCCTGGCTTACACTTGCCCAACAATTTTCTCAAGATATTCCAAGCCCTGACTTGCGTGGCGCGAAATGTCTTTCGGAACTCGAATCAAGCTGCTTGTCATGTGCGTCTTGAGGTCTCTTCTAGCTCTGTGGGGGAAGCCGAACCCATGCAATATATTCCTGCATACCTGTGTCGTGACCGGGATTTCTTGTCATCGTTCAGCCACGACGTATATGTCAATTACAATTCCCGAGTGCAAATCGTATAAAATAAAATATTAACCATACATGATTGTGGACCATATTTCCATATTCGTAGACAAGTGTAGACAGCGATTGAAATGAGATTTTATCTTTCCAACAAAAAAGACTGTCACGATTCCGAAGAACAACAACCAATCTTCAAGTGATCAGAAAATCTGCCTCACCTTTTCAAAAGAAGGTATTTGAGTGGACATTTGAAGCTTGCGCGCGAGCTGAACGAGGACCCTCTCGCAACCGGTACATAAAAATACAACAGAGTCTTTCTGATATAAAATCCGAGAGTTGAGAGGAGGATATGGCAAATCAAATTTGTGAATGGTTTTTTGTCTCGTCGATGAACAGAATTGACTGATCTCGGGCAAACTTAAGCTGGCCTGTACATACAGCTGAAAAACGAGGGACTTTGTTAAGTTTGGATCTCGGGTAAGCCAGAAGTTCGATGGTAAAGAGAAAGGATGATGTCATATCTTTGGTTTTTCATCTGAAATCTCAAGATATTCTCTTTACCATCTTCTCTCTGTGCTCTGGACTTTCTCCATTTTATCATCTCAAGCTCTTATCACATCCCTATCATTCTCACAAACATCATGTCTAACGCTGCCGCTCAGGACGCTCATCAGGAGCTCAATGAAGCGCTCTCACTTGACTCCCTTTTCTCTGTCAAAGGTCTCGTGGCCGTTGTTACGGGGGGTGGGACTGGGTGCGTTCTTGCTTCTATTCCATGCTAATTGGCATCCCTATCAACGCAGTGTGTCGGTTCTATCACACTATTTTACATTAGCATCGGGTTAATGTGCACTGAGGCACTCGCGACCCACGGCGCCAAAGGTCCGTTTGTACATCACTCTCATGTTCTTGTGACCAGTTCACATCGCTTTTTGATGTTGATCGTTGTTGGCGCATCTGCTAGTATACATCACCGGACGTCGAGAAGAGGTGTTGAAGCAGGCTGTTGATAGTTATCAGAAACATGCAACTGGTCAAATCGTTGCGTAAGTTTACTCAGAATATATGTTCGAGGGGTAAATCTCTAGTCCGGAGGAATGCTTCCATTGATTAGAGGTTTCGAGGGAGACATAGCATTCAGGCAGATGTCACATCCAAGGATGATTTAAAAAAGTTGGTGAAAGAGATTGAGGACAAAGAACCCAATGGGATTCAAATTTTGGTGGGTGCAACTGATGTGCTCCCGATTCTGAAAGTCGGAAAAGACTGAGAGAGGATGTCTTTGTTTTGCAACTTAAAACATCGGTTTCATAGATAAACAACGCCGGAATCTCTGGGCCTCATTCGGAGACTGCTTCGGAGAAATCGGGAAAAGAATTGGCCAAGTGGACTATGGAATCGGAAAGCTTTGAAGATTGGGACAATGTCTGGAGAACTAATGTCGCCTCAATCTATTTCTCGACGATCTGTTTTCTTCCATTGCTGGAGAAAGGTACCAAGGAAAGCTATCGAAGCGGTGTGGTCAACATCAGTTCTATCGTTAGTTTTTCATTTTTTCTTTTGATTCCATAGTTGATTGGTAAAGAGTGGTCGCATATCAGAGTGGTATGGTCAAAGTCTCGCAATCGCATCTGGCCTATAACGCAAGTAAGGCAGCTGCAATTCACCTAACCAAGTGAGTTTATGTTTCTTATATGATTCCAAGAAACAAAGTCATGGAAAGATGTACGACTGCAAGGTCTTAATCTGTTGATGTTGATCGATGTTGAACAGAATGATGGCAACAGAAGTTGGCAGGCTTGGGATCAGGTTCAATTCGATCGCACCTGGAGTGTTTCCCTCTGAGATGGTCAGCAAATTTTAACCCCCTTCTTCACAAGCAAATCTTTGCAATTCTTCTGCTTCAGCAACTCAATAGCTGACACTTCTCGTACGATTTCGGTGGTCTCGCTCTCTAGACGGCCAAGACTTCGAGCGATGAGTTGAGTATCACATCTCCTAGTTCATTCCAAATCTCTCACTAATTCTTTGACCCACGATATCTTATATCTCCATTTGAATTGGATAGACGTGGAAAGAGCGACATATCAGAAAAATTCGATCCAGACAAGTACAAAATACCTGCGGGCCGTCCAGGCAAACTTGAAGAAATGGCCGCCTCTGTGCTATATGTTAGTCCTTATTAAGATCACGGTAATTAATCCGCGTATTTTGCTGAAAGTTCTAGTCGTTTTCGTTTCTCTTTTGCGCAGCTTTGTGGTAAAGGCGGGCAATATTGTGATGGTTTGGTCATGAATGTCGATGGGGGTATCTTGCTGTAAGTCATTGATCGCGATGCCATACATCCTATTGTGATTTATGCGCTCTCCGCTTCTTAAACCTACATGTCACTGGAATATAATGACTGATGAAATTACTGTTGGTTGATGTTTTTATAAAAACAGAACCAATCCATCCGTTTGTTGAACCGCCCAGCGTCTATGGAGCGCTTCAAGCCCTTGTTCATTAGGAGATGATGTTAAGGTCTTTTTATCTTCCTTGTATCCATTAACAAAACACTTCATTATATAAAATAACAGTTGCTGTAGAAAAGTATAATCTGAACGTATCAAAAGATCCTTGTGACAAGTATGAAATGTCAGACAGTTTTTTTGTGTGATCAAGTCCCAGACAATGTAAAACAAAGGTCACTGTTCAAGATGAATATTCTCCTGACAATCAAGATCAATTGCTTTTCAAAGGAAAGCCCATACAATGCACAAAAAATGTTTTGCACTCAGGGTGGACGCATGGAAACATACTCTGAAGTTTTCAAAAAATAAGCAAAGAGGGGCCACACAGGTATCTTACCATAGGGCGCGAAGACCGTTATCTAGAGGCTCTTTATGTTGACGACTGACTACATACATCACCGCCTCCAAAGTGTAGACGTGAAAGCAAGGATCGACAGCTGGAACACTGGCATCAGTGTGATGAAACGAAACAAGTAGCCGCATTGTCAGGTCTTCTGATCAATTCCACGAAGCTGTGAATAGAGTTCTGATTTCACTTTAGAATGCTTCTCTTGACCGTCTCTCATAAGCCAGAGTTCGATAGTAGAGCGAGAAGATGATGTCATCTATCCAACTTTTTACTTCCCAAATTGCACTTCATTCTCTTTACCGTTCTTTCCCTGCTCCTTTCCATTCTACCAAAACTATCAACTTGAGCTAACAGTATCCCCAAGCACCATGTCTAACGCTGCCACTCAAGATCCTCGTCAAGAGCTCAACAAAGCTCTCTCACTTGAATCTCTTTTCTCTGTCAAAGGTCTCGTGGCCGTTATCTCGGGCGGTGGAACTGGGTGAGTTGCCAATAGAGCTGTTCTGGATCCTGTGGCATCTCGAAAACCCGACAAGATAATTCGTTCATCACCATTTTGTTCTCCATCAGCATTGGCTTGATGTGTACTGAGGCACTCGCGACTCACGGCGCCACAGGTTTGGATCTTGCGCTCACTTTATCATATCCGACTGAACTTCTGACCCTTATTTGGCCTATATCCTAGTGTATATTACCGGACGTCGTGAAGAGGTATTGACTAGGGTTGTTGATCATTATCAAAAACATGTTGCTGGTAAGATCATTGGGTAAGTCGATTTCAAACCGGGCTATAAAAGTCAAACAATTGCTCGGATGGCATGATTCAGCTGATCAGAGAATTTGAGTGGAGAAAAGCGTTCAAGCGGATGTCACCTCAAAGGACGATCTGAAGAGAGTAGTAAAACAAATCGAGGATCAAGAGCCCAATGGAGTTCAAATCCTAGTCAGTTCAACTAATCCATATTGTCAATCGATTGGTTTCCTGAACTGAAAATCGTTTTCCATAGATCAATAATGCAGGAATTTCAGGTCCTCAAACAGATTTGTCACCTAATAAATCAGCCAAAGAATTAGCTGAAAACATAGAATCAGATAGCTTTGAAAAGTGGGATCAAGTTTGGCGTACAAATGTAGCATCTGTTTATTTTTCTACGATTTGTTTTCTTCCTTTACTTGAAAAAGGAAAGAAGGAAAATTATCGTAGCGGGGTGATCAACATCACTTCAGTTGTTAGTTGTTTTTTCAGAAGATATGCCGATAAGTTAATCTGAGAGTTGATTTCTATCGTTGGAAATCAGGGTGGCTTGCTCAAAGTATCGGCGACTCACATCGCCTACAGCGCAACCAAGGCAGCCGCAAATCACTTAACAAAGTAAGCTCTTCTTCACGAGATTCTTGGTTCCTGGCTCACTATCGGAAGATACAAGGAAGTTGAATACAGACCCTGAATGGATGCTCAAAAATGGTTCATAAACAGGATGATGGCAACGGAGGTTGGCAGACTTGGAATCAGATTCAATGCTATTGCACCTGGGTTATTCCCCTCTGAGATGGTCAGGACAAGTCAAATTAGCTCTCAAGAGGAGCTTGCCTTATAATTTCCAAGTCCAAGCTACTGATACCCTTGTAGCGATCTTCAAGTTCAACTGATGTTGAATATATTTCCATTATGTATCTAGACGTCAAGGAACCCGAGTGATGAGTTGAGTGTTCAGCTCAAATAGATCCTTGAAAAGTACGATACTGATCTCATTATTCTTTGCTTCCCCTTTATTTGATTTTGCTAATCAACAGACGTGGAAAGACTGCTGTATCGGATACATATCATCCTTTACAGGATGGAATACCGATAGGACGGCCAGGCAAACTCGAAGAAATGGCTGCCACTGTGCTTTATGCAAGTCTCCCTGAAGTACTATGTAGTATGAACCGACTCGAAGTTGAGGATTGTCTCTCATCTTCACTGACCGTTTTGAATTTTGTTTCTGCAATAGCTTTGTGGCAAGGGTGGTCAGTATTGTGATGGTTTGGTTATGAATGTAGATGGAGGTATCCTGTCGTGAGCAAATGATCATGTTTTTTCACTCTGTGTATATGCCTATTGGGCAACTTGCTGATCATCTCAAATTTCTATCTCGACCAACATGATGGGATCTGATGGGATTCCCGGGTGAATGCGCTTGCTATCGGAACAAAACAGATCCTATCCATCCACTGCTTGATCAATCGATCCAATATGTAGATCGAATGCGTCACAATAAAGAGAGGTCTTGACGATCTGAATGGGTGCAAACATCAACGGTTTACATGTACAAGAGGCAAGCTCACTGGCGACTTGACTATATGAATGACCAGAGTAGCTTTTGCTAGTCATATTCAGCTTAGGTGAGGCCCATAGTTTGAATGGCAGTAGTTGCCACGGTCCTCTGGAGTATTATTGACGGAAGGCGAGTTCATTGAGTTTGCCTTTCATATGAACTTGTACAACGTAATGCTTCGTTCTCAATACTTGAATGCAACATGACAAGGTCCTCATTGTAGCAGGAGCGCAGAGAAAGTTGAATTCACATTAAAATACCAAGGACTTCAGTTTACAAGAACAAGAACGTATGTAGATATTACAAAAAGAGCAAAGCACCAAAAGGAAGAATGAGAGGAAGTCTAAGATCATGATCGTTCGCCTCTAAGCCTGCGTGCTAGTTGAATGTCTTTGGGCTGGATGGTTACTCGTTTGGCATGGATAGCTGCCAAGTTGGTGTCCTCGAATAATCTGAAAAAATGATGATTGTTCCTATTAGAGATGAACAAGATCTGACAAGGTACATTGTCTGACTCACCCAACAAGGTAAGCTTCAGCGGATTCCTGTAGTGCCATGACAGCGGAGGATTGAAAACGAAGATCGGTTTTGAAATCTTGTGCAATTTCACGAACTAATCGTTGGAAACTAAGAGGTAGAAGATGGACTTAGTCGATGCGGCTAAAATCATAGGCATCAAGGCAAGGCTTACGGAAGTTTCCTGATCAAGAGTTCAGTGGATTTCTGGTATCGCCTGATTTCTCGAAGGGCAACGGTACCAGGACTAAGACGGAACAAATCAGATAATTATTCAAAGGCGATCAAATATTTTGGCAATCTCACCGGTATCGGTGGGGCTTCTTCACACCACCAGTGGCCGGAGCGGATTTCCGAGCAGCCTTGGCTGCAAGTTGTTTACGGGGGGCTTTGCCACCAGTGCTTTTACGAGCGGTTTGCTTGGTACGAGCCATTGAAAAGATTGGGTTGAGGTAGGAAAAATTGGGGTGGAGTTGAGGGAAGTGTCTGAGAATGTGTTTGAGCTGTGAAGTATCTTAAGTGTGGATGGTACACAGTGAGTGGCGGGGATGACCGGCATATTTATACTCCTTGAAGACCAAGGAGTGCTGAAGGATTGAACATCGTCATGTTGCATTACCACGCGTCGCGATGCGTTTTATCGGCGCGCATCCAAGACGCGTGCACCGATGCAAATTTGGTTCTGACCAATCAGGGGCCTCCTCACCTTCGAGTCGACCCACCCGGAACGCGTCAGCATGAGCACCATCGGATATAAAGAAGCCCTTGTCCCCCGTAGTTGCCCCTCCTCCTCTCCATCATACAAAATTGCATCAACAGCAAACTTGCTCTCCTCCACATCACACTTCAATTTTCGTCCTTTCCAACCTAAATAACTTTATACCAACACAACCATGTCTGGACGAGGTAAAAGTGGTGGTAAAGGTCTCGGCAAGGGTGGTGCTAAGCGTACGTGCATGACTTTGAGCAGACTTCGTTTCCCTTTGTTTTACTCATCCTCTTGACTCGTCAATCAACAGGTCACCGAAAGATCCTGCGTGACAACATTCAAGGTATTACCAAACCTGCAATTCGACGATTAGCTCGACGAGGTGGTGTCAAACGTATCTCTGGGCTGATCTACGAAGAGACAAGAGGTGTTCTCAAAGTGAGTGACCCTCGTCCTCGTTCTTCGCCTTCGCTTCCTCGTACTGACCGACTTTGCCATCATCAGATCTTCCTTGAAAACGTCATCCGGGATTCAGTAACCTACACCGAGTAAGTCTTCAACACTCTCACCTCCTCATGACCACCAGTCGCTCATCTGTTGTATTTTAGACACGCGAAACGGAAAACTGTCACATCTCTTGATGTTGTTTACGCTCTTAAGCGACAAGGCCGAACACTTTATGGCTTTGGAGCATAAACCTCTTTCCTCTTCTTTGCTGCATTCTTGCGTTGTAATTTTGTAGTTTTAATTTTTTTGTTTGAAAGACTCATTCTCAACATCTAAATCATCTTTCTACATTGTGAGAAGCCACTACATACATACATATCTTGCAATAGCCAGTCTCTTTGGCAAAGAGAGTATTTGAAAGACACCTAACTCTGACCCCTAAGCTGAGTCAACTGCACCTCACTGGCAGAAAGGGTACTCCTTCACCT
>KZ122832.1:0-15493 GCA_002157025.1 Melampsora abietis-canadensis | reverse complement strand
CTGTTCATTTTTAATTGCAGAGATGGTACCTTCAAAGAACCCAGATCAGCCTCGTGGTACTGTTTCGGGTTCGGTTTCAAACGGCCTGATAACATACACGATCCGAGCCGTACCTCTACCGGATCAGATCACTGACTATCTGAACAAGTCATCAGACCTGATCCGAAACATTGCACCGCGTCATCGAGCGGATCAAACGAGAAAAACTTCTCCATTGCCTTCCACAGAAAGGACAGTCTCAACTGATGAAGTGGATGACTTACCACAAACTAGCGTCACAGATGTGGATCATATCACTTCTGTAAAAGCTGGAACAGTTTTCTGGAATAGCCTTGATGAAAAATATAAAGAATATCATTCTTCTACTAATGATGAAGATCTAAAAGACTTTGTGGAGAAGATTTGGGCTTTCGGACCAAGACGGACTGGTCCTAATGTTTTGTTAGATCAAATACCTCGCTCAAATCGATCGTAAGTGCGTTTTTTCACATACGATTTGATTTGAGTGAAGAATAACTTTACTAAGACGCTCCTTTTTATTCAGACATAAAGCATTGCGTACTAAGCCACCACGTGATTCGTCACCTGTATCAGGACCATCACCTGGACCAACTGATGATCAAAAAGATGAAACAAATCCAGCGAGGATAGATTTACGTGAATTTGATGAATCGATCGAGACTGCCTTTCAATTAACGACCCTCAAAGGACCATTATGTGCAGAACCATTAACAGGAATGAGTTTCTCGATCCAGAATCTAGAACTAGATATCACTAAAGCTTCTGTGGAATCAAGTAGGTTATCGTTTTCTTAGAATATGAAGAGTGAAGTGATGATGGATGAATGGATTTGGGTTTCAGTTCGATCTAGATGGTCACAACTTACTGGAGAGTTGATTTCTTCTTTACAAGAATCTATGAAGAGTGCTATGTTGGATTGGTCACCGCGATTACTTTTGGCTACTTACACTTGTGAGATCCAAGCTACAAGTGAGTTTGATATTTCAATGTCCATGACTCTTTGGCGAAAGACTCACGGATGGTTTCTTATCGATAATTCAGCTGACGTATTAGGTAAAGTATACGCAGTTGTATCTAGAAGAAAAGGGACTATCATCTCCGAGGAAATCAAAGATGGCACGACGTTTTATAGTATCAAAGCTAAACTACCGATCATCGAATCCTTTGGATTTAATGATGAATTGATGTCTAAAACCTCTGGAATCGCTTTACCACAGTTAATCTTTGATGGGTTCTTGAGAATTGATCAAGATCCATTTTGGATACCTAAGACTGAAGAAGAGTTAGAAGATTTTGGTGAAAAGGCAGATAAGGAAAACGCGGCTAAGAAGTATATGGAAGCTGTTAGGAAAAGAAAGGTTAGTTTCAAATACATTCTCAAGTTTTGGTTTTCCTTGGAAGGATTACCATTTTTTTTTGATTGGGTTTTCATCTTTTTGAACTTATAGGGAATGTTTGTGGAAAAGAAGATTGTTCAACATGCTGAAAAACAAAGAACGTTGAAGAGATGATTTTGGTACATATCTAAATCAATCCTTCCTTTTTGTTTCTTTTTTTTGTGTTTTTTTTTGGTTAGAATTTGGTTAATGTGAAGTAATCAACACTAATATAAATCATTGCATCAGAGAATATATGGGGCTCTATGGAATATGGGATACGTTGGAGTTGTACTACCTCATCATGATCTGCATAGGATTGATCACAAAAAGTCAAAAAGTTTTAAAACTCCTCCAACGACCAAACCTCAAGCTTTTATGTTGGGCTCTGGTGTAGATCCAATTAAAACCTGGTCAACTTTTCAATATTGGCTCATCAGTCCGTTTCATACCCAAAGCAAATCAATCCCTCAATCCACTTGCTCTCTGCCTTGTCTAAGAGGACAAAAGTACGAGATATTCGTAGTTGGCTCTTAGTTGAAGTGCGGCTTTTCCAGACTTTTGAGACTAGCGATTCTTATCAGATCCAGAAGATAAGTTCCATCTGAAATGTGATTGAAATATGTAACTTGAAGAGCTGTACAATCAACTTTCACACACTTTTTCGTCACAGATTGAAATCTTTTTGTAAGTTTGGAATGATTCTTGATAACAGATTAGCCGAGGATGTTCTCCTCTTCAAGGAATTGAAAGCTGATGATGAATTCAGTGATGAGGTGTTGATCAGCTCAGATGATATCTTAAGCTTCTCAGGGGGCTTATAGTTAGGATGTTTCAGCGGTACTTAGAATACAGAATCGAAAGTTTGATTTAAGCTGATTGTGTGAATTTATATTTGAATTGTTGATGGGATTTGTTTTGGATTTATTGACGCGACTTCTCGTGATTCTTGAACGATTCGGATTCAAGTGTTTGAGTCTCTACATACAATACATACAATACTCAATTTCTGTGTGAATTGTAAATCGAAACACCACCTTCCCATTCTGATATTATCAATTGATTGATGGTTGTATTGCCGAAGACGTTATACCTATTACCCACCCATGAAGTTGATATCAATCTTCAACTTCTAAACGAACATCAGATCATTCAATGCTCTTCCATCACTTCACACTGATCTGAACTTGTCTACTTACTTTGTTTCTTCTCTTTTTAAATGTGTTTCGATTAGGTTCTTGTTTAGCTTCTTGAATGGATCGTTCTTGTTTAGATATAAATCATAACATCAAGTAGTTCCCAAGAATTGAATATCAATCGATTCGTCATCTTGGAAGTTGATTTGATCGTTTTACTATTCAGAATTCATTCATTTATTTTACTTTTAATAGGTACCAACCATGCACAGTTCAACTTCTTGTTCATCAATTCCTCAACCACTACAACCTACTTCTACAAATGGTTACCTTGATCAATCGATCTTGAAACGAAAACGAAATCAATCAGAATTATCAAGTAACTCATCATCATCATCTTGGTTTGGATTAGCTTTTCAATTTCCATCAGTGATCAAAAAAGAATTCAATGATTTTGTGAAGACGATCAAGGGTGGTTATTCTCAAGCTATGGAAGGTAACTTTATCGATCCTGCTCCTCATGAACCTCCACCTCTTTTGTCTTCTACTAGCCCAAGTATCCAATCAAAACTCAAAAAATCACATCCAAATCGAAATCACTTGAAGAAATCACATCGATCTCAGACTAACCCAACCGATCGTCAATCACAATTCAAGAAACCAATTTCCACTTTTCCTTTTCAAAGATCATCCAATCGAAAGATTCATAATCAAACCGATGAATCAGATATCATCGATCAACCTACTCCACCTAAGAAATTACGATTATCAAATTCAACTGGTCATACCGATCATCCTTCATTGCAATCATCATCTCATCCAACTCGACTCTCAGTTTCCAGTGGACCTACTAGTCCTCGTTTACTATCCATCAACGCACAACTTGGTAAGATCCCATCGATCGATCACTCTTCATTCAAATCCCGCTCTTCTCTACCCTTTTCCATTTTATTCCGCTTCATATCTTCGTATCAGACTTCAGCCTAACATACCCAGAATAATGCGATGTGCTACACAAATCTCACATGACTCGATTTCCTTACATCGGAATCGAGTTTATGGATTGCTTACCGCCTTGTCAAACACGAGTAGATGCTCTCTCAAGGCATCATATCCTGCAAATGTCCTCGAAATAACATCTTCAGAGTCACATGCTGGTTTTTATACACAATCGAATGCCTTGAAGGGACATGATACTCCTTTTCTTGGTTGAATTCTTAACCGGCTCTTCTTGAAGAAGGGTGAATCATAAAGGCCTCTTACCCCGGATATTCATCATGATCGGTTGATAAGAACAGCAAGCCTATCATGCTAGCATACATCTACACATCATGATTTCATTTGAACATATCAATCTGTGGCTTTTGACTGGGTTGCTATCCTTCATTCATATGATCACATGATCTGATCGTCGCATCCATGCCTTCTCGCTCGGTTAAACATTGCACTCAGTAACACCTATACAAGGTCATTTAATAATATCGATGCACTTTAGCTCGTATCGTAGCGGGCCGTCTTACGGGAGCTGAAGTGCTTCACTGCCGCATTATCGGCCTTTCTCAACTGTCGCTTATCAAAGACATTCTGAACTTAGTCCTGCCCCATGCAAACCTTGAGGTGGTATCGGACGCCAGCTCTATCTGGAGAAGGTTACTCAACAATCTGCCAGCTCATCTACTTGAGGATGGTCTGAAAACCCACCAGCATTGTCTTTCATCGAGAGTTGGCATGGTCGATTACAATCCTCATGACTTATTGTTCCCCATTGATCCAGCTTTCACTCATGATATATAATTCACCTTGTGAATGTTGATTCCCAAAGGGACATTTTATGGTCTTTCCACCTGGCATTTTACTTTTCAAAGTCAATCAGTTTCATAACCATCCATCAGAACGGAACATTTGTCCCTTGGCTGCTTTGATTTCAAAACTTCTTTGTGCTTGACATTCTCACGCTGCGCAACTGATAATGAACATACCACCAGAGATTTAACTGTTGTCGATTGGTTCACTTGTCTAAATAGTTGACGTCTTTCCTTGACTCCTGAGTGTCACTCGTGCTTTTTGACGACTTCAGTTCTTGCAACATCAGTAGTTATACTTGAATAAAATTCTTTGAGAGTCTCATTACTCCAACTCTTGTTCTCTTAATCTTTCAATATGCACATGTTATCTTTTTCTGCTAGCCTTAAATTGTTCAATGCTGATCGATATCGTCTTGACAAATTTTCAACCCGCCCCACATCGAACAAATCTCGAAAACTAATCAACCGACTCGCAGCCAACTCGCGCGCAATGTCACTTCATCCTTGCCAGGTCGAGGGTGGAGATCTCGACGGCGAAGAAATCTTGGAGTCAGGACTAACCGCGGCCGGTTCTCAGCCGTTTGGCTCGAACTCAGTCCTGTTTCCCGACTCTGAGCAGATGTCAGTGGATGGGGTTGATCAGAATTATCAATCGGATTCAAGTCGTGCAGGCTCTGCCTCAAAGTCTTATTCTATGGACATCAATCGGACTGATCCTCAAGAACAAGACGGTAAACATCTCAAGCGACACTCGTCCGATCTCAATCGCTTTAGAAATCTTCCTTCAACCGGTCCTCCAATCTTACTGCAAACCTTGATGGAGCAGTCAACCTCGAGCTCTGAATCCTCTCCCTTTTCCTTGACTGGCCAGAGTTATTTTTCACGTGGCCAATTTTCATCTCATACCTCGATTACATCTACCACTTCGGCCATCGTGAACCCCAATGCCGACAATGATTCTTCCCACCAATCTCGTACGAGCAGTGTCACCTCTCCTCGACCTCGACACACGAAGCTTTTGGGAGGGCCTCGACCAGGGAATCGACCTTATACCCTGAGCGCTACCAGTCCATCCTCCCTCAATAGTTTTTGTCAAGCTGATCGGCCTTATCATCAACTACTCTCCAATCATCCAAATGCGAATCTGGACACTGGACACCATCTTATCAGAGCCAACACTATCAGTCTCAATAACCTCAATGGACCTCACCACCCATGGACCGGGGCTGACGATGAATGTGAACAGCTTACCAATGAGTTGACTTCAGGCATTCACAACCGTCTCCATTTTCATTCTCCTCAAGTTGAACCTCGTTCTGCATCAAGCTATGATCAGCCGGGCATGCGGCCCAAGGTTCCATTAGATGAAGTTATTGGCAAACCATCATTACCTAATCTGCGTCAATTTCCAAAGGTGGGGTCGCAAGCTACGCTAAAATGTGGTGTGTCATGCCATACCTTGAGAGATCTTTCAACCAACCCGACAATCGACCCGNGAAGCGACCGAAAACGAAAGTACGACCGGCTCGACTTCGACTACAAATACTTCTTCACTTAATCCAACTCGTTTCGCGTTAGCCGGAAATCCTCGAGCTTTTGCAACTCAATTTGATCAGACTGTAGCACAAGGATTAAGCTTTGCATCCTCAGATGATACTTCTTGCTCACCTCGTCCGAATCCCGATACCATTGCAGAACTAGATGAACCAACTGGTGATATATCATATGAACTACTTGAACGTCCTGACTGCGAGATGAGTCCTCAGCATAATGGTGAAAAGAAACGTAAACGAGGCTTGATGCAAAGCTATCGTGGATTGCGTAAAGGGTTTGCGAATGGCGAACCATCATCCATCGCTCCCAAGGCAATCTCTCCGGGCCATCCGAAACCAAACCAAAAAATCAAGGTGATGAAAAAGCTTGGATTGATCAAATCACCTCGAGTTGATCCAGATGCGATGGAAGAAGATTCACCTGATGACGACTTGCGAAATGTCACCCCAACGAAGAAGATTCGAGTACTTGAAGATGAGGTTCAAAAACTTCGACGCGAATTAGAATCTGAAAGACTTCTACATTCCCGCGAGATGGAGCGGTCACAGAGACTCAATTCACTATTGATGAGTCGATCCAAGCCCGATGATCATCTCCAGACTTCCAACAGTCCGTTAAACAATCAGATTTCCCGCGTTAGATTTTCCCCAAGATCGGCTTGGTCACCTTCCTCTGCTAGCGGGTCTGCTTCGCGTTCTTATCGGAGATTCCACTCATCAACTCGTCAGATGAACACTTTGGCCGATACTCCAGTGTTAATCAAGAAACCATCAGAAGGGGCTTTGGTAGGAGGTTCGCCATTTGTTGTGTCTCGCGTCTATGGTCAAGGCCCGGAAGTTATTGGTGAAAAGACGCCAGAGGCGGCTTATAAACGTCAAGCTAAGCTTAAAGCGCTCGGTGTTAGTCAACATACTGCACGTCGACCTGGCTTGGCTCAAGACCTATTCGGAGCCGGCCTGTCTTCAACAGCCAATGCGCGGGATTCTTCTCAAGCATCTGCATCAGCTGATCCAACTCGATGGAAAGGGAAGGGTCGAGAATGTGCCCCTGATCCCCTTTCCTCCACAAGTGCGAGCAGGAGTAGTAGCGGTTGGGTTCGCGATAGTGAGCTGGAGCACGACCTGTTCGATCGACCAGATGCCAAGAAACTTCATCGGCAATCATTGGGGCGTTCAAGTAGCTTAAGTGTCAGTGACAAGATGTCTTCTTCAACACGTGTCTTCGTAAGTCATTGCTCGTGTATATCTATATGTGATAGGACTGTAACTGATGCTGGCACACTATTTGGTCATGGTAGAACCCGATCTCGAAGCCCGCAAATGTCTATAGAAACTCGATTGGTGGTTCCACTCAGTCTCAGGGGCCCGATAGGCCCACACCTGATATGACATCTTTTCTGAATGAGTTGAAATCGTCTGGGAAAGACAAACTCAGAAAGACAGTCAGTAGTCTAAAGTACTATAACCCTCAGCAGCACTTTGGAAGGTTCGTTATCTCGATTTCTCTACATTTGTAGCAGTGCATTGACGGTAGGTTTTGTTTTTTACAGTCAAAAAGCCACTGTCATCAGTGCTGATCGGATGCCCTTGCCTCGAAACCTCGACCCGCAAAACGCTGAACTTATCAGTATGTCTCACATTTGATTCTGTGACCTTCGACGTATTCCTGACGTTCCCTTATCATTTCGACTGTATAGATCTAGTAATAGGGCAAACCTTTGGATCACAAAGCACTTTGAAGCTCTCAGAGTCACAAACCACTTCCCAGCAATTGGATCCGAGTCGCTTATCTCCACCTAGGGATGTTACAGATGATCATTCGGCAGAATCCTCATCGAACACATCTCTTTTGAGTCGTAAGGTGTACCCTAGTTCAATGTCTTTCGAGACAAGGCCGAACAATAAGGCCTCCAGCAGTTCTTCTCCTCGTCTCACTCTTCTCTCCTCAGCTGCTAACCGGAAATCATTTCATGTGGAGCCGAAGGCGGATGCCGCTTCACATACGAGCCAGGTCAACCCAACTGCAAGTTCAACCGAGGCTGATGGAACTGAGAGACCTAGGTTAACCTCGGATCCGACACCAAGTCCTCCTCGAGCAAAACCTGCTGCGAACAACCTAATCATCAGCCAGACGAGCACAAAGAGCAGCTTGAAGCCACGATCGGGAAAAGGCATTGACTTGGGATCTAGTCGACTCTCAAAGGCTGTAATCCCCACTCGACCTCTCTCTGTCATTGATCCCAATCGACCTTCACCACATGCATCAATCCTTTCGCCTTCAAAGTCCAATGAAGGGTCTCCATTCATGAGATCAATGACCAGTCTGAGTACGAACAGCAGTAGTACTACCCGCAGAGTAAGAATCGTTGAAGATCCAGCAGCTCTTAAACGATCCAGTCTACGTTCTTCAACGCACGCTCGATCACAACAACAAGCACATTCAGAGAATAGCAATAATATAACGGATGAAAATCTAAGATCAGTAGAAGAAGAAGAAGAAGAGATTGTGGGAGTTGGAACAGGAGTTAGAAAACCGAATACGGTAGTAGGATATGGAGTTGAACCTGGGACAGCTATTAGTACTTCGGGATCTGATTGGATTGTAGTGAAATCTGATTCTAATCGATTAGGTGATGGTGAACCGAATTTAAGAAGATGGAGTTTGAAACCTTTAGCTTTGATTAGTGCTCATCCTAAGATCATGGATGAAAATTGGTGAGTTATCCTAGTTTCACGTTAGAATTAGATATCTCTTTTTGGTCTTTAGCTTTATGAACCGATCATTGATCGTCTTTGTTTTTTTCTGTTGGTCCTCTAGAATGGATTTACATAACGAAACAACTTGAAATGAGATGAGATTGTAAATTCGGTTTCCTTTATGGTTCTTGTTTATAGTTAAGGACACATCTCTATATACGCAAGACCCTTTTTTTCTCTCTCGATTGATGATGACCTATAAAGATTTTAACTTTGATCGTTTTGTGTCTTGGTTTCTTTATACGTTTGTATAACTTTTGGCTTACCTTTTTCCTTTTGAGGATTTTAGTGTTTGGATTTTTATGATTCTTGGTATTTTTTTCTCTGGTTGTGATTAATTAATTAATGATTCCTTTTTGTCAAGTTTGATTGTGTTTTTTTCTCCTTTTTAGCTTTTTGTTGTTGTTTTTCTTAAAGAATGGTATACTTACATGTGTGTAATGGGTGAATGCTTTGAATTTCATGAACGCTTTTGGTTCATCTTGTTTCCTTTTGCAAGGTTTCAAAATCTGAGGTACAAAATTCTTTACAACTTGTATTAGGTTTTGATGGGTTAACATTTGGAATTTATGTTCGATTGGAAGATGAAATTTTGGGTATTCTTCTACACTTTCACAATGAGAGTTTCATAACATTCTTCATCTTTGAGGAAGAAATGATTGATGATCAGTTCAATATGTGAGTTTGATTCTTTACAAGCAGTGAAAATCTGAGTGTCAGTCAATTGAGGAAGTCGAATGAAGACGTTCAATTGTAAAAGATTGTGTTGGAAGCCTCTTCTTGACCTATTTGCTTGTGAAACTACTTACATACAGACATACATTGATCATGAAAGTCTTCATAGTGGCTACATATACATATGCGCGTGCTTTGTTAAGTTGTTACTTTGCTTAGGGTTAAAACCGTAACAAAACCAGAAACTAGAAAGTAAAAATTAAAAGTCCTTGAGGCTCATCTGATCGAACGTATCCAGATTTTGTATTTTCTTCAAGAACTTCGCTCTGCAATTCATATACAAAACTTTATACGATAACTTTTGCATACGAAGTTCCAAAGTCCAGAATTATATCCTTCTACATCATGGTCTTGAGAGAATTAATCGAATCCTTTCACAGCAAGGATCCATCTGGGCACAACAGCCTGTGCAGGGTTGAGGTGAATCGACTTGGTCATATCCAGTCAAAGATTAAGAAACGCTTTCAGAGGCGACTCCTTGCCCAATTTCAGGACTCAGTGGTGTTTAGTTTTGCTTGAAGATTAAGTAGTTTGGATGTGCTGAAAAAGTTAGACTGATCGAGATGATGATGTGCTTGGAAAATATATTCTGGGTGATAATCTCCTTCAATCTGTTTGAGTCTTAGAATCGAGGACTAAGAGGGCCTACACGAAGACAGAATTTTGTAAACTCGAATGAAAGGGATTTGGGATCTTCTTTAAGCTTGGAACACAAAAGATATCACACAGACGGATACGGTTTTATTTGACTTTCAAGATTGGCAAATGGCAGTCAAAATAGTCAGTTGAACTTTTCACTTCTTTGGACTTACCAGCCGAGATTGCATACGAGAAATTCTGGATCTAGAGAATGATTATCTGGATTGGAGCTGAAAGAGTAGAGAGACTCGGTTGGGAAGATAGAGTGACTCTATCTTGCGATGTTATACGGAGGGAGTCTAGATCAACGTACGGCAGTGATGAAGAATCGACGTCTTGGAGTATGAAAACCATCAGTTGCATTCCCAAAAAGTTGGCTGAGCACCGAAATGCATAGTGTCAAACTATTTTCAAGGGTAAGTAACAATATACGATGCCTATCTGATATGCTAGATGATATTGAGGCTCTTGTGGGTTAATCAGGGATTCTGAAGTTGTTCGTGGCCTGGAAAGCACTGGCAGAGAAGGTCTTTATCAATTGTCTTTTGCTTTTGCAATCCTTGACCCTTTGCGGTCAACAAAAGCACGTATAGTGGTTTTATATATGTCAAATTGAGGCTGATCTGTTATCCTTAAGGAAAGATATGAATGTACCACCTCTATATTCCAGGAAATGAGATGATTTGGCCTTTGTCTGACGAATTGTAGATGGATTTTGAAGATTGCTGCTGCAATAAGCTGATCCCCTCGCAGGTTTTGTACTTTTCCCTGAAAGCCTTTCAACTAGGAATGATAATATTCAATAGTAGTCTCCAAAGATGTGAAACCTGTCGCGGAGCGCTTACAAATAAAGTGTGTACAAAGAAGGGCTTTACTCAAAATGTTATCATTTGGCTATCCATTTTTGAATGATGATGTCTAGAATGTGATCACTGCAGGGACAAGCTAATCCTCACTCAGCTTCATTTACACAAATGAGATGGTTAGGCCTTGCTCCGCTGGATTGTGATGACTGTAAATGCAACTGCTGCAACTACAAGCTGATACCTCCTCAGCTCTCAAGCGCTGATCTCTACAGCAGGTAAGGTATAAATTGCAGAGTCCCTGTCAGTAGTTCCTCTAAACTCAAACCAACCACATTGACCTCGTCCATTTACACTCCATACTATCCACGTTTTCTGAAATATTTTCAAACACTCAATCGTCAACATGCTTCATGATCACTCACAAAGCTCTTTTAGTCAGCCAACACTCACTAAGGTCACTCGCAATCGCTCACTCCTCTCAAAATCACATCTCAATCTTCCAAGACAAAACCCTCTCAAATCAGGCGCCCGCTACGCAGAAGTGAGTAATGCTTCAAATCTGTATGACAATCTTCCACCTCTCCCACCTAATCAAAAAACCATACCTTCAGAAGCTGAACCACTTGAAGGATTCCCCACAAGACAGAATGGGCCTGTGCCTTGTTCCAGTAAGCCTTTGTCAGAATCAGATACATCATCAGTATTCGGAGATGATTATGTTCCATTAAGGTCAGTTCTTTATACTACAGCGGCTCTTATACTTCTGGAAGTCTGCGCACCTTGCTTACTCAAGACTTGATTCCTTCCATCTAGTCATTTCGCACCAGTCCGAGAACCCAATGCATCCATTTGCCGGAGTGACTTCCGTACTGTTCTACCTACTTTCCCTGTGGATATGTCTCCTTCCTATTCTGGTTCTTTGAAAGTCACTTCCCAAACGAAAATTTTGAGGCATCCTCTGTCAGTAGGATCACGACCCCAAGTTATATTGCCTCCAGTCCCGTCAGCCGAGCCTTCCAAAAATTGCAAACGTTCTCATCAACAGGATTGTCAACAAGAATATACCGTGCCTCCCTCAGCGCCGCCTGCCCTAAAAAGATTCCGAACCAAATCAGCCGGAGCTGCTGGTCGAACTACTGTACCATCGCGACCTAGACCCTTCAGGACACAGACAGATGGTTACGTCTTCAGACCTGCAACTTTTGTTACCGATGAAGACTATCATTTCCAGAATCAACTCCAAGAACCGTTTAATGGATCATCTAGTGGGTCTCGAGTGAGAAAACAGTCTGGGAGTTTTGTCAAAGTCCTTGAAGGTGCTAAGAAAAAGAAGTAAAAGCTATGTTGCATATTAGAATTTAAATTCATTGCTTGATATCTTTCGTTTTCATCAATTTCAAATGTAAATATCCGTGTCTCTTCTAGTGGATCTTTGTTCAGGTGGATATATTGTATGTCAGTCATTGATTGATTGATTGTTAACACTGTGTGTCTTGCCGAAAAGATGATTTTTCATAATATCCATCAAACTTATCTGGTCGTCCAGATGGGACTGATCAAGCTTAAGATCAATAAGAAACTCTTTGCATCAATTGAGAAGGATTCCAAAAGATTTAAACGTCAACATGCCCTCCTCAACTCTTCTTTGCAACCAGGAAAATTTAGGTGTAGCGTGTCATTGTTAGCGATGCTCCTCGGAAGCAACCAAAGCGCCGCTGTGATTCCAAAGTAGCACTTGAAGTTGAACCAACCTGTAAAGTGATCGGAAAGATCAAGAGGGAGAAGACTTGCCGCGATGTTTCCACGATCTCGTATCAGCACTTGAACGCTTCGGAACCTGACTGCTGGGGCGACCCGAAAGAAGTCGACAATGGCATCCTTTCTCCCTCTAAAGACACTCTCTTGATCAGACCCCGGATAAATCTTCGCGTCGCAAACCAGCCAAAATGCGGACTATGAGTAGCGAATGACAATTCACAACGCGCCCGTGATAACAACTGTAAGTTTTCTTCTTCGACATTTTTTTGGTCTTCAGAGCTGAAACTTAAAGTTCACCACATGTCATGTTTGTCTGAGCTCTTCATCATTCTACAAAACTACTCAACAATGTTCAGATCGGTTTAGCTGGGTTGATCGTGTCGTTCGAAGTCTCTTAGAGTTTGTTTGTTTGGGATTTGTTCCAATAAGTTGTCCATCTTTCTTGTGTGGCCCTCGATGAGATTTCCTTCTTCCTCTTGTTATACTGATAAATCATATGACTAGGGATCTCTATGGTATTTTATGACCAATTGATCATATTGACCAATCAAGATTTCCTATGTGTTGTCACTGCAAAGATAATGCGTTTTTCCGAGGTGAAAAATGATTACATAATCCAATGTAAATGATTAATAATGCAGGATTGATGCAGATTTAACGTATTTTAATCATTTGTAGATTATGTAACCATTTTTTACCTCGAAAGACACATTATCTTCACAGTGTGTACGGTGGTTCCCAGTGGGCTGGATGTATCAAATCAGGGTTGACTCAAATCCTTTTCAACACAGATTGTTGTGTCAATATAATTCACTTACCTTGTTGTTTGCATTTTTTGTAGTACGTAGCCTTCATTAGGCCACAAATTGGATTTCATCTTACGTGCCTTGAAAAACTCACAATCATTTGAGTTGACTTCAACTTGCTGTTGCACTTGGAAGGTTCTCAGATTTTGGAACATCCTCAACTTTTTTCTCCCTAAGATCTTAGGCTTGATCTCCTCTCACCACTTTGAATGAGGTCTTGTGAAGGCCTTGGGTCAAATACATATGTTCTCAAACATTATTTTGCCTCATAGCGGTTAGATTTGATTTTTTTACGTCTCCCCTCATCTCGAGTGACATAAAAAACAATGCTTGTCATCCTCAAGACTCATGGTAGGTTTTTGCCTCCAGGAACAGCCATCGCGGACGGTTATGAAACGGACCATTGGTAGTTTTGACAAAAGCCGCCAGCCAGAGATCACACGACAAAGTATGTATTGTAAGAGTCCACTAAGGAAGGGTATCAAGCCAGAGGCCAGAAAGACTGTTGCCCTGATGCTCTGCCCTGTAACGGAATGTGAAGTGGACAATCAAGTCAATATCACAATCTAAGCCATCTGCGAACAAATGTTGATGATGAGCCTATATAATGAATGTGTCTGTGGTCCTCCCAAATCCATTCGACCCATTGCAACATTACTTCGTTCGAATACCTCATTCATCCTTTTCGCAATCCGTCTTTTAAGCAAGTTTGCCGCCACCATAGTCATCTTACTATCACAGAATCCTTCTTCGCCATACCTCTTCCCATCTACCACTCTTCTCTTTCGTCTATTGAATTCTCTTGGACAGATCATCATGACTCATCCTATTCGCGTCGTAAACTTGTACTCAAAGGCAGACTTGAACGCTCTACTCGGGAACAGTTCGGGTGATTGGACCCATTATCTTCCTTCTCCATCCGTCGAACGTCGCGTACCCTCGACTAAGCCTATCTGTCTCACAGAAGACGCGTCCAAGTTCCATTTAGACATGAGCTTCAACCGAGACGGACCGAAGAGGGGTCACAACGATCGCCTCATTGACGGAATTGGGCCCAAGACGTTACCCCCCCTGGTTGAGAGTCCCCGATTGATCGCTTCAGACATTCCGGACGATGCCGACGGCTCTGAGTGGAGAAAGCACTTCCGAAAGTGGGCGTTTCCTTTACGAACTGACGCTCCACGCGGCCTAACTTGGGGCCCTTACCATGATACACCGGAGCCTGAGGTCTCTCCCAAACGCTCGGCCGAAGATGACACTTGCTTACAAGAACCAAAACGACGTCGGATCTTTTCAATTCTAAGACCGCCTCAACCTCCTCTTTTAATCAAGCTGAAGATCAATAAGGGACTCTTGGCATCAATCGAGAAGGATTCAATGACATTCGCAAATCACAAACCCCTCGTAAACTCTTCTTTTCAACCACAAAAACGCAGTCGTAGTCGGTCATTTGTCCTCCGTGATGATCATCGGAACCAACCAAAGCGTCTCTGCAATTCCAAAGTGGTGCATGAGCCAACTTCCACCGAAATTGGGAAGAGCAAGAGGGGGGGAAAGGGTCGAAGTGTTTTCACGGCGTATCAAAACTTGGACGCTTCGGAATCAACCTGCAGCGACCCGAATGAACTGGTCAATGTCATGCTTTCTCCCTCCAAAAAACACGCATCAACCAGATCCCGCATCCAGCTTTGTGTTGCAAGTCAGTTGAAATACGGTTCGTGACTTTCAAAATCGAATGACATGGTGTCTTCGATTCCAGCTGTCAGTCCGTTGTCGTCAACTTCTTTTCTCTTGAATCTTCGAAGCATACGCTGATATCATATCATTCTCTCAGAAATCTGGTATCATTCTTGAAAATTATTCAAAACTGTCTAAATCGGTTTTCATGGTGTTCTCATGGCCTTTCGCGATTCTTCTTAGCGTTCCTTGTGTCATCAAGTTTCTCACTTGTGAAACCTTTGAAAATAAGTTTTTCCTCTTTTGTACTACTACCTTGCCCGGGCTTTCCATGTTTTGTATAACTGGTCAATCATTTGGCAACGTCTAAGAGATGTCGTGCTTTAAATTGTTTCTGATTCAAAGTGGATTATGAATTATTTAC
>KZ122830.1:7872-18935 GCA_002157025.1 Melampsora abietis-canadensis | reverse complement strand
ACGGAGCATCTTTTCTTGTTCTGATATTTGAGGCATTGAGCTGATTCAAGACAGGTTGATTTAAGTTGATTTAGGTGCTTGTCAAAGATGATGGTGTACGGGAAAGATTCGGAGGCTCTCCAGCTCAGAAATCAAGTTGAATCTGAGTCTGATCTCTGTGAAGACTCCATGGTTGATCATTGGCAAAAACAAGAATGTTGGTTGGACTCATTGGCAAAAAAAGAAATGTCCGTTGGACTCTTTTGTGCCTTTGTCTCAAAGGCCTTAAAACTTATATTTACAACATTTTAAGGATTCCAAGCAGGATTTTTACGCATGCTCCTGTCATAAAAAACATGCTTGCTGGCTTTTTTTCAACTGCTTGGAATCCCAAACTTGAACTGCCCTAATTGAATGACTCTTCTTCTTGTCGCAAGGGCCTGGTTGTTTGATAAAACAACCAAAGCAATCTGTTCCTGGCCCGTACAATGGTTGAATGACCCTTGAGGGCCTGGTTGTTTGATAAAGCAACCAAAATATATACAATTTATTCCATATAAATACCTAAACTCCTCCCAATTATCTGAACGTTCCCAAACTCTTTGCCGTGATTTTTTTTCCTTTAGTACTTCAGTACACCAGGAAATCATTCAAAAACTATATGTATTATCTCCTACGCTCTTGGCTGTGAATTTTTTCCTTTAGTACTTCAGTACACCACAAAACTATTCAAAGATCATATTATTCTCTACGCTCCTGGCAATGAACTTTTTCCTTTAGTACTTCAGTACACCAGGAAACTATTCAAAGATTATATTATCTTCTAGCCTCTAAACCCATTTACATTTTAATTCATTCAAAAAGGGTTGAATTCAAGCCCTTTGACTACTGAAGTACATATGATCAAAGAGTGTGATTTAGATTGAGAGACAAACCGAGCTCAAAATAGTATCAACTTATGATCAAAGATCATGGTTTAGAACAAGATGCAAATTGCGCAAAAGAGGCTTGATGAATACAAACCAATTGGATCCGAAGTTGAAAAGGCTCATAAGTCATTTGGGCGTTGCGAGGTCAAATTTCATTGTGTTTGAAGCATAGTCAAGCTTGTCAATCTAGATCTACGGAGGTGTAATATATATCTATGGATTTGATTGAGCCATCTTCTATGACAATTAGTAACGGTTTTTGAAATTGGGTTATATTAACAAAGTGTAATATTGAGTCAATGATGAGAAAAGCAACTAATCAACTAAGATTGCAAGGCGAAAAGTGTGTCAACCTCTGTCCACAGTCACATCCTCCTTTCCTTTAATCCACTCTTTCAATTGTTCTTCTCTATCCAGAGCCCATGTGCAATATCCATAAGCAGTCTTCATCATTGGATCAGTTTTGAATTGATCACCAAAAATCTCATGCCAAGCCTCTTTAGCAACACCTTTGGCAGAGCATTTGGGAGCCTTTGAGCCCCAAACCAACAACTTGGAGAGCTTACAAGTGGATCTCAAGAAGGGTTGAAGCTTTCAAGCCTTCTTCCAAGCTAGAGGTGAGCTTTCAATGTCCTTGTTATCTTCCGTCTTCCTTTTGAGACTCCCAACAATCTTGACATGAGAGTCTGGATCAATTTCAATTTTGGAAGTTGATGCAGTGTTTGTTACACCGCACTGAGATCCTCCCCAAATCCCGTGTGAAAGGTCCGGTTTGAGGAAATGTATATTTAACTATTGTGTTTGAGCATTGGTTTTAAAGGAGTGAGTTGCTGAATCAATACCAAGACAACTTTTGACTGCAAGTCCCATTTTGCAAATCAATAACTTGGTTGTATGCAACGGATGCATCAAGGGGATATTTGCATCAACAAGTTGCTAGAATGCATCACGTATTTGTATTAGCTTGGGTACCATGAATTAGAAATACAGAAGGGCACACCCACCCATTTCAATGAACCAGGTCTGAGTACCTCCAGCCCAAGATCCCATGAAGGACCTAAAAGATTGTGTGCCATTCGCTGTAATGAGCGGTTTTAAATCAAAGCATATCGGGGAAAATTAAGAGCTGTAACTGGGATTTCCAAAGCTCACCAGCCTGAGGAGATTTTTCATGGTCAAAATAACATCATGATTAAATCCCAAAACTAACAAGCAAGATAAAGTTCTCACCTTTAACCAAACCCAAAGGGTCAATTCATGCAGATCCACTTTATCTTCAGCTGCCTGGGTACGTTGTCGGGCCGCATTACAATGAGCTACAGCTTCGCGAGGTAGATCCCTGATAGCATGGCGATCAGCTTGAGGATTAACCGTACGGGTGATTGCGCGACTTCGTGGATGTTCACTCAGCACTTGATTTTCAACTACACTATTAGAATCTCTTGAATTTGATGCGATAGGTGCAGTCAAAGTTGCTGAAGGTGGATTCTTAGAGCAATGATGCGAGCAGGTTTGACCTGAAGAGCGACAGCACTGTATAGAATCAAAACTTTGAGAAACTTTGAACAGAATCAG
The DNA here is from genome assembly GCA_002157025.1 of Melampsora abietis-canadensis. Classification (NCBI taxonomy): domain Eukaryota; kingdom Fungi; phylum Basidiomycota; class Pucciniomycetes; order Pucciniales; family Melampsoraceae; genus Melampsora; species Melampsora abietis-canadensis. Next base: position 16,452 of record KZ122830.1, on the reverse strand, counting down.
TTGTGAATCAGACGGAGCTAGTACATACCTGTTGACACAATTGGTTTGGGCATTACTTTAAACGTTGTTTGCGGTGCCCTGACGCGGATTTTCCATCCCAACCATGACATACAAAGAGGGCTTCCGACACATTTGATGTGCTTTGATTCTGAGTAGTGCTTTGAGTGATTAAACCAGAAATGGGTACAAAATCTGGGTTGAGCAAACGCGAAAATTGATGAGTACCTTGCAATCGCTGATTGTACAAATTCACTTCGTCAATCACGTCCTTGAGGCACAGGGTTTTGAAGAAGTGCTTGAGATCAGGATTGGTCCGACACTGGGAAAAAATATATCATTTGGCGGTCAGACAATCAAAACCAATCAAGATCAAGAACAAACAATTACCCGATGACCAATCAGATGAGGAAGACCGTCGCGTTTTGTGTACTCCAAAGGTTGCTTGTTGTTTGGTGATTTCTTGTAACAGGCTGGGCAGCCAAAACCAGTGAGGATACCTGGTCTTGAATGGGGAAGCATGTCACGCGCATTCGGAAGGATTGGATAGCTTGATGATAATTTCCACATTGTGATATTTTTCTTATGGTAGATGAGTCAGGACTCTCAATAACAGACTTGAAGAGTTCAAGATTATCACGATCCCTCCATTGATTATCCATAACAAGTAGTGCTATCAACCTTTGCATCCCTGGGATGCATCTCAGATTCTTGAGATGCATGTCTGTATAATCTCTTTTGGTGGATGTTTCTGCGGGTACCGTTGTCTCTCAGTGTCTACTCGGTACTTAGTCTCTTGGTTGTCTCCCGATTGTCTTTTGGCTCCAGTGGGGACTGATACGCTTACGCTCCCATGATTTGAGTTAACGGCGCAAATCAGCGAGTGTCCTGCCTTACCTGACGAGATCATCGACCATGATTCAAAAAGATTCCACGTTCTGTGCTACATGAGTCGTCTGAAAGGTACTCCAGGGCATCGTCACGAGTCCAGTCTGAGCCATAGGGTCGGTTTTATGTGCAATCATATATCAAGCCACAATTTTACAAAACAATCTTTGGATATGGTGGAGCCTATCTCTCTGATTTTCGAGTCCTCAACTCAGTACTATTTTGAAGGAAGGAACATGGATTGAAAGGACTGGGTCTCCAGAGATTCACTTTTATATGAAGCGATCTTTAGTCTGACTCCGAAATCAAGCCTCGACGAAATTTTCTTCTGATTGAACCGTTCATCTAATGCATTCTATTTGACGGTTACCGCACCGCCTCCAGAGTCTCGATCGACGACACTGAATTTCCCCGAATGACCTTAGCATTGTAGATAGAGAGGAAGATGGGGAGATAAGAAACACGATTTAATGATCAGATCGAGCTCCACAGAAATCGCTTCACGAGCAATGCTTACGACAAGCCCCATTTTTCGCTTTTCACCCCCTTCCAAATTCTCTTCTTGAGCTTCGTCCAAGACTAGGTTGAGGAAGATATCAAATCCACGCAAAACACCTGAGAGCTTTCTATTTCCTTGAAGGTTGAGGAACAAGCGCTTGTCCATGTACTGGAGACACATTCATGAGATCAAATGGACGCGCCGTTGCCAGGAAATGGGTAGAAAAGGCCACAAGAGGATCGAAACATCAGCCCGCTATGGCAAAATGATCCCTAAGTGCGTCAAGAGTTTCTAATTACCTTTTTTAATTCGGGTTGGGCGGCTTTAGACATCTTTCTGCTTTCTGTGATCGATCGAGGAAAAGGTAGCTGTTGGTGGTTGTTGGACTAGTGATGCAGTGAGAAGTCAACGAGAGTTGAGCTTGTGATAGGTGCGGTGAAAGCAAATATGTGAACCCCTGTGATTGAGTCGCGCATCCGCTCACCACAGCTCACACACCACTGTCAATGACGAGATCCTACACTTTCACAGGCAGAATTCTGTGCCTGCCATGTTGACAGCTGAACAGAATGCAGTCCATGCTGTATGTATTGTATGTGAAAGGTTTGAAACGATCACTTCGATTTTCGAGCATGCAGGTATAGCACGCTACCGATGATCAAACTGCAAAGATCCAAAACGGAGATGCGCGAAGCATATCCACTGCCTGTTGCCGTGCTGTCGAACCACTGAGCCAAAAAAAGACATAGAGATGACATTCATGGATCCTGGTCGGTTGACCCAGCTGAGCGCACACTGGGTGTCCAGAAATGATATGACATGCAAGGCATGAATACATCCAAACTTAACCAAGTCCCATCGTGCCGGGGTTTGAACTTCGCAAGTAATGACCGAGGCACGAGTTAAGGCTCAATCTTAACTAGCAAGTCTGCAATAGATGATTCCTGATGAACACTCTCTTCACCAATCCAAAGTCGCAGGACCAATAGGCACAAGAACTCAGAAATCAATCATTGCGTCAAAACACTAACTGAGACTCCCATCCGAAAACCATACCAAATACAAGATCCGATACAAAGAGAAAGAAGGCAGGAACCCTGGTTGCATAATACTAAAACAACAAAAGTGATGGTACAAATGATGACAGCTATTGATACGAGGTAAAATGGAAAGAATTGCCGAGAGAGAATAAAAAGAAAAAAGAAAAAGTGTCAAGAAAACGAGCCACAAAATGAATGTATCAAATTGATAGAAAAAACTTATATGAGTGAACGTGAGCAGATTTTTTTGATGTTTTTTCTTTGTGATCTGTGTACCCATATTAACAAAACTGACTTTTAAGAATGGAATTCATAGTCCAAACTTATTGAAGACGTATCGAAGAAGAAAGATGATGAAGAAATCAATTCGCAGGCTAAAAAATAAAGAAACACGGATTAGAGGAAAGATCACGATTAGCAAAAGTCAAAAAGGAATAGTGTGTTTGAGTGCCAAGATGTCAGGCACTTACAATCATCCATGTAGCATCCTCGCCCAACAAATTTGGATGATTATTCGAGAGCACCGACAAGCGTCTTGGTGCACCAGCCTCACGAAGACGTTCCATCGCAATATCTACGCTCGTAACCCTTTGAGCCACCCTATCTTCATCATCGTCGGTCTCGCCGTATGAGACAACTCTTCGAGCTCTCGCAGGTTCTTCGGCAAATGTGACACGCTTGTATCCTCGAGGAGCAGCTGGAAGTTCCGTAGACTTGTTACCAATCAAGTTTCGTTTATGAACTAATAGCGAGTTTGGTTTGGGGTCAGAAACTGTTCGACGACCAGGGGGCTGATATACTAGGGACTCGGTACGCGGCTCCTCTGCTACCGGCTCGACTTGCGCGGGGTTGGCAGCCTTGGATTCAAGAGCGGGCGAAAATGCTTGTGCGTTGGGTCTCAAAGTCGGTGCAGATCTCCAGCTACTTGCTTCGGTCCGGACTTGGTCTGAGGCGGGGGTATTACTAGTAGGTAGCGAAATTGGAGGAAGAAGTGAGGAGACCTGTCCATGGGAAAGAGGGGCCGCTTGGGTGAGTTGGGAAGCACTTTTCTGATAAAGCGCCATCAAAGCAGCTTGCTGTTGGAGTAATAGATGTCGTTCTGCCAAGAGAGCGTGCATGTTGAATGGAATTGTGGACGCGGCGGGCTGCATACCATTCGTAGAAAAATGCGCAGAAGGTGAAGTGATCGTTTGCGTGGCATAACTTCCCAACAACATAGCTTCATATTGAGCAAGAGGCTGGTTTGGTGTCGCAGGATTATTGCGAACAAGAGCTGGAAGCAATGGACGATAAGCACTGTTGAAACCAGAAAGGAAAGTTTGAGGCGAGGGGTAATTCCAAGCGAGGCTTTGATCAGTCGGAGCGACGTGGTTGGCATGAACTGATTGATTCTGGCGTGAGGAAGGCTGAACCAGATTAGGGGTGGAGATTGTACCCAGAGGCTTTGAAGTCACTTGTGGTAAGCTCGCCACGCCAACGTCACTTGCACCGGGAAGTTTGACCTTCATTGGCTTGGCTAGTAAACCATAAATACCAGAAGCTGGGGTAGCTAAGCCGCCAACTGCCGCACTGATGTTTCCTGGGGTCAGTGGAGATCGAATTGCTCGGTGTGCAGATCCCCCCAGAGGTGTTTCGGGACTCTCAAGGAACCCAGCAGGAGCTGGATGACCGAAATTCAAGTAAGTACGGTCTGTGATGAATAGTTGTCACACTATGAGATGCAAAATGTGAGCTCTACTCACAAGGTACACCCTCCCACTTAGAACGATAAGTTTTAACAGGAAGAGCACCTGCTTTGAACAACTTATAGCTGGTCTGACGACTGAGCAAGAAAAGAAGCACGGGGATGGATGAGTGAGCGAGTCCTCGACCATCTTGTGGTGACCTAGACAGAAAGAAGTCGAAAATATACCTAGCTTGAACAATGGTGAACTCCGCGCCCATGACGGGTCGCCCGCCGGGACCAGTAACGTAAGAAGCAGAATATCCGTTGGAGGTCAGGTTGAGAGTGTATTCGACTACTTCTCCCTTGGCTAGTGACTTGAACTCTTGGTCAGAGTAAAGATCGGTCCAGTGAATTTTGACTGGCAAAAAAAGGGGATGGTTAGGGCATGAAAGATATGGAAGCAGTTCGGCGTGCAAATGAAACTCACCATCGTATGGGACTTCCTCCAAGTCATCATCAATCAAGAAACCGACACCTTTGTCGCAGTTGTACATCTTGCAACGTCCAACTCTTCTCTGACCTTCCTTGGCACCGTTATGACTAATCAAACCACGAGGAGGAGCACGACCACCTCCAGAAACTTGAATTCTACCATGAGGTGTATTACCAATTGAAGGGGAGAGTTTAGATGGAAGTAGCGGAGTATGAGTGGCGGGCGTATCGCGTGAATCAACCCTCCTCGCGCTGTGGTCAACAGGAGCGAGAGAGACGGGGGCGACTGAACTCTTTCCGTTCGCAGCCTTGCCTTGAGGCCAGTTCTCACTCGATATGAAAGGAGTCTGCGGCATGGGCCAGGCTTCTTCTTCCTCACTACTAACTTCGCCGGACGCCCCAGACCCAGCAGCACTTCCGTTACTGACGACGCGGGTGCTTGGGGCCTGCGCAACAAGAGGTTGGAAAGGAGTCTTGAGACCCGCGGCTTCGCGCCAAGCTCCGTTGGATGGCTGAAGATTGTTCGATGGAGCCGGCGCAGACACATGAGCAGTGAAAGTTCCGTTTTGAGGCCTGGTTGTCGTACCTCTCACCGAGAGTGAATTGACATGGGCAATCGGCGAGTTGAGATGGACGATAGTTGGTCGTAGGCTCGTAGGAGACCGCTTGGCATGGTGACTATCGAATGGGGACGGCGGATGAGGAGAAGCAGAGGACACATACAAGGGGCTGGAACTTGGTTGTATACGGTTAGGAGTTGACTTCGCCGCAGTTGCCTGAAAGGCGATCTGGCGCGAAGAGGAAGGACTTTCTTGTGCATGTTTCACGGAAGGACGTGGCGTCAAAACTTGATCTTGGACAAGGTTTTGACTGTCGGTGGCCGAAAGATGAGGAGAAGCTATTATTCAGGGCGATGGAGGATCAGTACAAAGGTTCGTGGGCTAGTACCAAGATAAGAGTATCTCTGAAAGGAGATAAAATATGGAAAACTTAAGGAGCGTACAAATTTCTTCGTGTGAGGGAATCTCTCCGGTTCGACCGTCCAAGAAATCCAATGTGTCAGTGTGCTCAGTGACCCCCCGGTGCAGAATGGGTGTTCCAGTGACGCCGTGACTCCAGGGAGGGTTGCGAGCATTTCTGAGCTCGGTAGCACCTTCACCTGAATCGATGAAAGAATGAGTAGAAAAATCGGCAGCATGAGAAGCCATGGAGGTTTCGCCGCTAGCATCGCTGCTTAGATGAATAGAGTCTAATCGGGTGTGGCGATTAGAGGCATGATGAGTAGTCGAATCATGGTGTTCTTCGCTCGATGCGGGCGAAGTCACAGTCTCCGAAACAGAAAGTGTGGAATTGGCCATGGTGTCCATGGGAAAGACACCGGGCTCGGATTCGAGTTGAGAGGTAAAGTTAGACGCCGTCATCATCGGAATAGTGGAATATCTTGATAGATAATATTCGGGATGGAGCAAACAATATAAGAAGTCGAGCCAAAAGAATGGTAGATTCACGAGATTGTACGATCAGGTTAGAGAAACAGTTCAACAGAATGAATATCAAATAAGGACCAGATGATTGAAAGGGTATCCAGAGAGACCTGGAGAGTGACTGTTAGCGAATAAATAAAATAGAAAGACTGGTGCGGTGCTTGTTGAGGAGAAGAAGACGGAGCAAAGGACAATGAGTGCAAGTTGAGGGGCTATTATCAACTTTTTTGAAGACAAGCTTTTTTAGGCGTGTGCCTACGATGACAGAGAGAACGGAAGACAAAACGACACTAAAATGAAGAAAGCAGGTCGGCCAAAATTAAAAAAAACAACAGCATGAGATGAAGAATTAGATCGAACTTGAGTTGAGCATTATCCAAGTGTTTTTTTAAAGGTCTCATGTTCTTTCCAATGACTCATGTCAACATAACAGGAGTTCAACTCTCTCCTTTCATTGAGCAGCTGGATGAAAGCCGTTGCTTCCAGGCACATTCAGGACCCGACCTCATGACTGTAGCCAACCTGAGTTTAATGAATCGGTGACATCCAACCTGCATGCTTATCGGTTCCGTGGGTCACTTGATACGAGGTCAAATGCTGGCTGGGTGTAGGAATTACAATCAAATAACTCGGACAGAATCTACGGCATTCTGGCAATGCGAGCCCATGCTGAGAAGCTTATGCAATCTTCACCGAGAGGCCTCATTGGCCCACGCCGCCGGGCTCAGACCATTCATTAGTCAGGAATAATGCCATGATAGCTCGAGTCAGCCATCTTCTGCGGAAACTCTGTGAGGCCATGCGCGCCATTTAGGCTTTTGATCATTGAGAGAGTCTCAAGGAAAGGCGATCCCTCAAGACTCGACTTCCAATGCTCATACTGACGTCTGGGTTGGAAAGTCAATGATCACATCGAGGAATGAGATATCAGATCGAAGATTGGGATGGCCCCAGCATTCTGTTATAGCCTTGAGTGTGAATTAAAAGTAGCTGGTTACATAGGCCACTCAATCCTTGGCAGATGTTTACCGGACTGCTGAATCAACCATTTAGCGGGTGTTGTCGCGGACGTCCGTGGTACACATTTGGGTGGAGACACCGGCTCGTAACGAGAGCCAGCAGGAACATCCACATAAGGGTTCATAGGGGCAAACCGTAGTTGTCAATGTAATACATTCCGGAGACTTACAGGTGCCCACCTGAGTCATCTCTCCGCATCGCTTCATCAGAACGGAGACTTGGGGAGCAGTTGACAGGAGAAGCCAAGTTTGCTTATAGGGCGGGCCATACAGCAGGTTGCGCATTTACAATTGCCGGACAAATTTGGAGACAATCACAATCGGTGGGAATGGAATAAGGAGCAGACAAGCAATCCGTCTTTTTCCGTCCGAGGACTGCTTACAATGACCAGACTTTAGGGGGGGCATAAATGCTATATGAATGCTATTGCTCAATGAAATCAACGTAGCCGCCCCTGAAGCCCAAGCGCTTTGCTTCATGATAGAGTCTGTGCAAATAATCGGAGGGGGCATTAGGATCTCAAGATTGCTCAAGAGTCTTACTTCTTTCCAATTGAATGATCTCATCCTCTACTGTGGTGAGGATGCCATCCCAAGAGATGAAGAGTTCGGAAAGCGTATTGACCTGACGGTAAAAATCCGTAGAGAAGATCTCATTAGATCCCATCAGTGGTTTTCAGCGCTTTCCCATTTAGCCTGACACTTGAAGCAATGAAAGGCGTCTAACAACTTACATAAGAATCGTAGTGGGACATGATAGAGGTGACCCTGCTTTCCATAGACGTGATGCGCTCGATTTGAAGTTTCACCTCTCCCGTCAGCCTCTTCAAGTCGTCCTTCATGGGACCACCATCTGAATTGAGATCAAGTGCACGTAGGGTCAGCGTCACAGCGTGGTGATCAGAGAGCCGGCGAGCAAATCAGTTAATGTGATCGAAAGATCAATACCTGTAAGCTTGCCCGAATCTAGAAAACCTCGACTGTTCAACAAATCGATTTCTCTTAAATCCTTTTCAAGAGTCGTGAGTTCCGTCTCGCTCTCGACAACAAGACTGAGCTTTTCATTGGCCGTCAATTGTTGATCTTTTTCCAAAATCGACTGCGCTTGCTGATGAATAGGATTGGGAATGTGTAGAAGTGGTTCATTCAGATCGTCTCAATAAGGCGCACCCAGCATCAGTCCATACAATATCCAGAACAACGATCGAGGAGAAATCATGCTGCACTCACAACTCTGAACAAATCGACGAACCACGTCGTTGTGCTTGGCATGCAGTACATCATTCAGCTTCTTCACAACTGTCTCGGCGCGTGTACCAAACTTTTGACGATCAGGACCACCGATTCGAGCTTGGAATGCATCCGATGATGATACAGAGCCTGCAATAATGGTTTCCAAAAGCCTTATCCGAAGATCGATGGCCAAGAGTGCATCAAGTTCAGGGGCTTCCACAGTCTGGGCGCCGAAGTCTTGAGTTGGAAGCAGAGCCGGCTC
>KZ122827.1:9000-21117 GCA_002157025.1 Melampsora abietis-canadensis | reverse complement strand
ATTAATGTTTGCAGTGTCAATACCCAGCTTGCAACTCCGTGTTGGTGCTGGATAACTGCAGTATCCATCACAGAGGAGTGATATATCAACTCTGCAAGGCAATGGGCATCATCATTTGATACCTACCAGCTGTCTTGTCAAATTTCAACCCAATCAAGCAAGGCTTTAAGGTCTTCAAAGACAGAATCAGAAGGACCCGAGCTCTGGATCACACAGCCAACAAGTTAGGTTGTATGCTTGTGTTGATGAGAATTTATCCACTAGCTTGTTCATCACAAGCTTTTATGATACATATGGATATTTCTAACCTGGTTAACCATCTCCCACAATTGAAAAAACTTTTCAATTCAATCTATGTTTTGATTCTAAATACAAGTCTTGCAGTTTCTGTCCAAAATGCTTTCTTCTTTATCTGTGTCTGAAAAAATGAAAAGTGTCATCATGCCCATTGTTTGTTGTTTATTGAACTGTTTGTTGAATTAAGTTAGAATTAGTGAGAAATCATTTTGAGAAATTGATGAGTTTTAGGAAAGATTACATTCATGGTACCACTCCTTCATGAATTTTGAAGACCAGTCCTTGAGAAATCTTGGCGTTCCAAGCTGATGAACAAGGGAGATGAGTCCAATAAAGTCATCAATTGAGTTAAGAACTTAAGAGAATGATGAGTTGACTGGCTCATCTTTCAATTTGTATGCAGCTTGATCATGTTTGTATGAACTCTCACTATGGCACTTTGGTCGGATGCTCTGATGAATCAATGTGGCACAGAATCTTATTTTTTTGATTCCAGCATCAGAACACTTGATTGTTTGGGTGGTTAATAATAAGTAAGGTTTATTTGGCTACAAGGACTCAAAGGACTTGTTAAACAGGGTATTTAAATTCTGATTGTGTTTGAAATGGACACTTAACAAGGCCTTTTCCCACGTCGTTGAGTTCAGTTTGATAGAGGGGTGCTTTGTTGTGTAGATGGACTGCAGTACCAAGAGGAATGCCCAACCCTACAAGGGTTAGGGCATACATCAAGGGAGAGAGGATAGATTTGAATTCAATGATGTTGATTCTTTTGAGGAGATCTTGGGTGACTTGTTTGTCTGGTGTGATCTTGGCAAACTTGAGGTAAGCTTCAGAGGCTGGAACGGAATCCAAAAGTGGCAACTCAGGTCAAATGTCAGGCACATGTGAGGTTGATTGCTTAGTATTGGCAGGGTAACTTGCTCAAAAAGTTGCTTTGTGGATTGGTTTGAATCAGAATTTGGCTTGTTTGATTGGTGGTATCATGTTGGTGGCACCATTCTTGCCATTGACCTTGTTCAAAGAGGAAGTTTTGATCAGCAAGCTAAAAATAAAAAGGAATGATGAGATGAACAAACTACTTACCCAATTGTGCACCCATATGCCCATGATCAGATGAGACAAGAGCACTGCTTTGGTAGAGTCCTGGGTTAATACACCCCATACATTTCCTACCTCCAATCAAAACACAACCAAACTTCCCCATGAGCTCTACTCTGGCTTCCTGCCAGGCCTTGTGAATACCAATTCCCGGCAACAGAATCAATAGTCAGTAAATGTATTGATTGTAACATGGATGAGCCCTGCCTTACCATTAACTCCAACTTGTTGACTTGGTCAGGGGCTAAAGATTCTGGTTGACTATTTAAAGTTGCTTAATCAAAAGAGCCCTCCTGTTCAGTTGATAACAGAAGATTATGATGAATGAATGGAATGAAAACAAATGAAATAAAATGAAAGGAAATGAGAAATGAAACAGAAGTGTACCTTGGACTTGAGATGCTTGACCACCTATGGATTGTCCATGTAGAGTTTGAATCCTACTTCCTTATTTTTGTTGTTGTTCATGGTAGCATTGAATTGATCAAGGACTTCCTCCAATACAATTACCTTCAGTGCCGTCTTGAGAAAGTTGCCATGAGCAGCAACATAGCCCTTGAATTCCAATCTGCCCTCTTGATTGGTGTCCCTGAGAAGCTTGCCGCATACCTTCTTGTAATATGCATAAGCACTGAAAAGCTTGGGTTTGATATTGACAAGTTTTGCTCTGTAGATTTGTATGATGGTGTCAAAAGGCGGACCACTGGCAAGATTGGTATAGTTCTGGCTGAGTTCAACCTGCTTTCCAGCCTTGGACTGTGGGATATTGGGAAAAACTTTGAACCAGAGCATAACATGGATATGTTTAATTTTAATATTGTCCATTGTGGGGATTGGATGATTTGCTCACGGGTACAATGGTGCTGGGGGCGGCAAGTGAGTCAAGTCAATATCTATGTATTGTTCTGGTCAAGAACCAAATCAGCTGATTTGGGTTGATTTGCTTTGCTTTTGATCAATGATAAAAAGACTTACCAGCACAAACCCCCATTGCAGCTTGAGCTTGGAGATTGATGTTGTGACTATTGAAGACTGTGTTGTGGTGAACCTGGTTGATACGGACACATTGGCACGGTTGTTGGGGTGGTTGTTGGGGTGTTTGTTGGGGTGGTTGTTGAAGTGGTACTGATTTAAAGAAAGAAAAAGAAACAAATGAATTGAGAATGAAATGAAAGATTGAGAAGGGTGAAATGAAAAGAAATGAAAGATTGAAAAGAGATATAGAAGGTCAGATGTGCTTGAAACCTGTCAATCTCCATCACCAGACTGTTAACAAGTTGGGTGGTGGCAGAGTGAAACCTGTCAGTGCACCCCAGTTCAAACCATTAGGTGAAAAGTTTGTGAAGGGGATATTGAAGTAGGAATTGAGAGAAGGCAGAGAAGTGATGAAAGAAGGTGGAAGTAGGTAGAAAACTTGGTCACAACACACCTGGATTGGATCCAGCCAGCCAACAGGGAAACTGGCAAAAACCCAGATTGTGTCCCGGATCCAAGTGGATTGTTTTGGTATTGCAATACTGATGTTTGCCCCATCAAACACTTTTGAAGTGATGGCTGTCCCTGGAAGCCAAAATCAAAGGTAATCAGCAATCAAAAGCAAACAATGAGAATTGAAATGAGGTCACTTACTTGAATTGGTGGTATGGGGTACCTTCCCTGCCATGTTAAGGACTGAGGCCCTCTGGCCCAGCCTGGATTGCTTGTCTCTCTGCACTAGAGGAACAAAGAGGAAGCATGGTCAGTAAATGATGATTAAAAAAGGAGCATCTTGAATACTTAAAGTTCCTCTTGTTATTCTCTTGCTTTGTTTTCAATGTGGTCTCTTGTTGAAATCCTCTTGGGAATCATTGATTGGTGGTATAATGTAGGTATCAAAGGGATGTGGAGGTGGTGTGGTGATGGGATTAAGGGTATGGTTGGTGGTGGGATTGAGGGTTTTGGTGGATTGGTCAACAGCCCAATCGAGATATCCCTATCTCAATTGAAGGCTATGCTTATAAAATCACCTGTATTGCTGTGAAATGGTTTTTCAAAAAATTGCACATGACGACGTTTTTTGGACCGACTGCACCACTTTTAAGAACAATACAAGTTCTACTGAAGTACATTATCAAGAGTCTTATAAATATAACACTTGTAATATACTTCTTCAAATCTGATCAGTTCCATGATTAAAAGTAAGTAATATACCTTCAATCTTTCTGGATCATCTACTTCCCCCATGTAGGAACAACTAGGTTGGTGACCTATAGAACAACCCCAAGTTGGTGACTTTAGAATAACCAGGCTAGTGGACTCACTCACTCTTTAAATTGTCAATACAAAGATTAAAGGAAGGACTTGTATCCACCCTGCACCCCTTTCCTCTCTTCCTTTCCTCTATTACCAATTGTTGTAATTACTATATTTTATTGCAATATTATAATATAATCATCATAAGATACACCTACCACTCAATTAGTGAGCATTGAGCACTTCAAAAGAGCACTCAACCATCACACTCCAGGCCTGGAAGCCGGGGCTAACAAGGATTAAAGTCTGTACAGCAATCAAAGTCAACCGTAATCCTTGATTTTAATTGTATTGGCCCTAAAGGTGTTTTCCATTCATCTCATGAGCCGCTTGAGTTTTTGAAAAAGCAAGAGTTGGAGGTTGTAGAGGGGGATGAAGTACATCTTCTTCATTTTGGGAGTTTAGAGGTTCATAATCATAAAAAATGTTTTACAATGAGCATGTAGTTTTGGTGAAATGCCCTGGCTGATCTCACACTTGAAATTTGAGATTAGCTGTAAGTGCCTTGCTTCAGCCTCGGGCATTTGGCAAGGGATTTTGTTAAGCTTGACTTAAAAGTACTTTTCTACAAGTGAACACTAGTTTTCACAGGCATGGTGACTTGCTTCATTTGCTTCATCTCAGATGATCGGCGGCCTTGACCCTGTTAGCCGCGGCCTTGCCCTTGCGCCCCGCTCTTGGGACGGCCTGTGTGCAGGAGCTTCTCGGGTCCATCGGGACCGAGTCGGGACTGTGTATGTATTCTATGTAGCCTCGGGTCTGTGTGATGTGTTGCTGTTGAATGTGATCGAGTTGGTTTCAAAATGCAACTTCACTCTCACTAGAGCTCACATCTCTTATTTATTCAAACTACTCTGAACCTCAAGAGCTTCATACTTCAGCAATCATTTCAACAATCATTCCAAAATATCTCCCATCTTGAAGGATCCATAGAACATGGTATGCAATTTCTTTCACGATTTCACCTAAAAACCTACTTTATTTCTCTGTCCAATGAATTGATACATACTTATGTTCTTGACTGGTGATTTCGTATGAAACAGTTTGGCGAAGATGAAAGTGAAAGTCCTAGAAGACCTTCACCATTCCATCATACAAGTGATATAAAACCTACCCAAGAATTATCATCAACTTTAACCCATTCGAAACCTAAGACTTTAAAAGAGTTTTTGGAACGAGAGATGAATGGATTGAGTTTAGATCAAGGGTCTTGGAGGAATGAAATCGAACCTGAAGTTGATTCGAATGGACATATAGAATACAAAGTCAATCTGCCCTTGATCCACTGAATCCGTTTATGAGCTCAATTTGACTGATTTTGAAATTTTGATGTTAAATCCTTTCTTTCCACAGTTGAAGATCTTATCACCAAACCCAGCCAGATTTGAAAAACTGACCACTCAATTAAAATGGAGATTATTAGAAGGAGGTGGGATTGCACTATACGAGATCGGCGTGTTAGATGATGGAACATTAATCGGTTTAAGTCTTCATCAAATGGAAGAAAGTTTAACCAACTTGAGCAAGATGGCAAACGAATTAAATAGTTATATCGAGATTTCTCATGTGATTCAATTGCCCGAAATCTTGATCCAAGCCACTTCTACTTCATCTCATCAGAATAGGTCTTCATTAATTCATCAAGTTTTCAAACCTCATCTTTCTAAATCAATTCATCATAATCCTAATCATCATCATCTTGGATCGGAACGTAAAGAGAAAGGTAAACAGCGGAAAAAGAAAAAGAAACTGAAATCAAAGTTATCGAATTATAACCTTAATCGATCACATCCGAAGCCGATTAGGATCGCACCAGGGGATTCAGCAGTTTCATCAGATAGTGAAACCACCGGATCAAAAGAACTTAGCAAAGATAACTTAGAAATCAAAACGTATTCATTGATTGATTCGATTGAGAGTTTGAAATTAAAAGATGAAGAAGAAACTCAAACCCAACCGAAAGTGAAAAGATGGTCCAAAGAGATCGATGATCAAAGACCCAGAAGACAAATCGAAAGGATCGGAGGATATTTAGATCAGATTTGTTTACTAACACCGGAGGAAAGATTGATGATCAAAGCCAACTTAAGAAAAGAAAAAAGGAATGAAAAGCTTAAGAAGGCGAAAGGCAAAGAGAATAGGAAATTGATGATGGGAGATGAGGCGGATGGGGATAGGGATGAAGGCGGAGAGGAAAAGAATGAGGCTAAGTTTGTGGTGGAAGTGAAGGTCTTGAAATCTGTGGATGAATTTGAGGATGAAAGGTTTCTTGATTTTGAAGGGTTTGGGAATTAGAGTTTGAATCAAGTAAGATCTTTTGGGTGGGTTGGCATTCTTTGATTGTTTTTGGTTCTTGAATCCTGATATACTCATAGAGAGTTTAGATTTGATTTGATGTTGTATATTTTTGGTTTGGTTTGATGTTGTTGTAAATAAATCAGTATCCTGGATGATTGTGTGTGTAATGGAATTCATATATTTATTAGTGAAAGTGACTCAGAAGAGCATTGAAGAATGAAAGCTTCTTGAGAATATATCGATGTAGATAGTTTGATTTGTTGAGTGAGATTGTTGTGTAAAATTAAAAGAAAGTGAAGAAGCTAAAGTCAATCAGAAATTAATCCATAATGAAACTGATTGATTTCTATTTTTAGTAAGTTTGATTCAGAATTCAACTTATCACTTTGGACTCAGCATACATACAAGCTCAGCACTTTCACTACCTCAACTCAATTTAACGCGTTATAATTCCTCACTCTATCTTCTTCTCATCAATCTCAAGTCATTCACATCCATTTCATTCATTCATAATCTCAACTTCTCAACTTTAAAACTTTGATCATATTCAAGCGAATTCCCATTGCACCACACACATCCTTCGATTTCAATGAATTCAGTTCGATTAAATTCAATTTTACGCAATCAATTCTTACTCAGTTTGAGATCATTAATCTTATTAGGAATCCTATTTATCACTTTAATCTTTCTCACTTACTTTCAATCAAACCAACTTCATTCAAAACCAAACTCATCCATCAAACCCGCATCATCATTCCTACAAAGTACTTCAACTTCCAGCAGTAGCACATCAGATGATATCTCATTCACTCCGAATTCGATCAAAGATCCAAGTTTAGAATTTCGTAGGTTTTTAGAAATGACCACTTCACCTTCCGGATTCAACCAACATCATCCGACGCTGGGATTCGATCATATCTATTGTATTTCATTACCAGAACGGATCGACCGAAGAATCACGATGAAAAAGATATCAAATGCATTAGGAATTCAAATCACATTTATAAATGCTACTTCAAAAGAATCAAATCTGATCAAATGGATTGGTGAAAAAGCGTATGAGATTAGGAAAGAAAAGGTCAGAAGGATTAAGAAACATACTGGATTGAAATCGAATCAGATCGGAGGAATGGGTGTTGAGTCGGTTTGGTTAACGGTGAATGAAGGAAAGGGATCTAACCAGGATGGGTTGAAGGATATTCATTTGCCTAATTTGGATTTGTTTGATGAAGAATTAAATGGGATGAATTGGTTAGAATACCTTTGGTCAATCAAACTAGAAGATCATGTGAATCTGAAGCCTAAAAACCCAACGTTCAATGTCACTGAAGCTATGTGGGATTATAAAGAAAAGATTCCTCAACGTCAGATCAATTCGGCGACGGTTTCGACATTTTACAATCATTTGAAAACGATTCGGATGATTCAAGAGTCAGGGGATAAGAGTGCGTTGGTTTTGGAAGATGATGTTGATCTAGAGTGGGACTTGGAACGCAGATGGAGAACTATTGAGAGACGATTACCGAAGGATTGGGAAACGGTTTTCTTGGGGCATTGTTGGGGTAAAGAAATCTTTGGTGACCGATCGATTCTTCACTTACCTTTCACATTCTCTCAATCGATGTATGAAAAAAAAAGTTGACCTGATTGAATTCGATGGATTCTTTTTTGGATTGATCTTAGAACCGCAAGTGTTCCATCCGAATCTACATAAATCCACCTCACCATTGTGTCTACACGGCTACGCAGTTTCCTCCCTAGGCGCGACCAAACTGCTATCACTCTTCAACGATCCTTGGATCTCATTCCAAACACCCATAGACACCTGTATCCCCACGTTCATCAAATTAGGCTTGAAATCTTATTCGATCGAACCACCGATCATTAACCAATCTAAGATTCTAAAAAGTGATATTCAAATCGGAAAAGGATCGAAATGGAAAGGATTCTTGGCTGATAGTGTTTTAGAAAGGATTTATCGATCGGAAGGTGTGATGAATTCTTATGCGGAGAATCTTGAGGATCCTAATAATCTCGATCCTGCTAGTTCAGTCACCCTTGTTTTTTTTCTTTTCGAGTTTTGATTTTTGCGCCAGCATCGCTGATTGATCATTTGTGGTTTCTTTTTCTTCTTTTCTTCTTGTTTCTTTCAGCTATCTTTAGGTGGAAAACTTCTTCGACTTTGAATAGTTATCTTAATTCTCAGTTTATTAAATGTAATAAAAAATCATCAACTGACAATTCGAACTCGAATCATCAATAAATCTTCTCTTTCCAATTCTTTATGTATCTTTCATTTTTTTTCTTCAAATCGGATTGATTATAATTAGGAACCAAGCTTTTTTTATTTACTTTCAATAAGGTCATTTTTCATCTTTCATCTTTATCTTAATTCTTGTTTCTTTTTACCTTTTTTACCTTTTCAGTTTTGTGAACCTTTTCTAAGCTGTAAAACCCTTTGTTTTCCTATGTTTTTGTATCTTTTTTTATGAATCTGTTTTTATATATATTATTTAGAATTGTAAAACTATCATCTTTCCAATTGATTTCGAAACCCTTCTTTCCTTTGCTTTTCTGTTCTTTTCTTTCCTTTTCAGATTGGTTGTTTTAGTTTTTTTTTCAAGATTAATTTGTACCAGATTTTTCATTAATGTTTAAGTATGGGAAGTGATTTTTTTTGGTGTAGCTTTTGGATACATAAATATAAAATAATAGATTTTTTCTTTCAATTCCATATATCAGAAACATTATGGTGTACATCTTTAGGCTCATTTCATACAATGTTTGGTTAAGACTGTTAAGAAAAATAGGTAAGTATTTATAAGTTGAAAGACCTTGATTACAAGTTCACAGAATCAACTTCATATATGATATCAAAAAATTAACTTCAGTCAAAAGAAGGCGATACATGGCGGATTTGGATACACCTTGAAACTGCAAGAAAGTTAGGGAAAGCCAAGGGGAAGTTTGTCCAGCAAGATGAGGAGCAAACTTAAAGTCTTCAAAGGTAGTGGGGTAGAAATAATATCTTGACTTTTGGTTCAAACAGGAAAGCGACTCTCAGACCAGCTGAAGGGTACTCAGGGGTCGGAATGTATCAATTACTCATTACAACCTAACCAATGCAAAAGCAAACATCATAAGCATTAAACCAATTCAATCTATCACTCTTTTTTACATTTTATACCATTCAAAACCTACAACCAAATCGTTTGCCTCCTTCAACCTAAAAACAAAACCAACAAAGTGAAGAAGAAAAGAAAACATGGAAAATTAATTTGGATCTACTTCCACAACGTTTTAAACATTCAAATCGAAGAATACATACATATTCTTGCTTTGTGATTTTTCTACAAATTGATCTCTTTAAATTCATCTAAACTAGAACAATCAATATCTAAAGCCTTTAAAACTTGACCTAAATATTCTAAATCGATCATTAATTGATTTTTGGAAATCGGATTTAACTTATACTTCTTTAAGATCTTGTTTTCTAAAACTTGATTTAAAAAGATTTCCAAAACGTTCAAACTTAAAGATGTTAACCAAGTTGAAATGATCAATTCGAAATTCGATTCTACTTCTTCTTCTTCTTGTTGTTGTTGTTGTCTTCTTAAATTCTTCAAACATTCTTCATCTTTTTCAATTAATGGTAATAAATCGATCATAAAACTTAAACTTTTGCCTTCTTCTTCTTTAATCATTTCAAATAATCTAGGTAAATTCAATAATCCTTCTCCTAATTTGATCATTAATTCATTAGGTGATTTGGAAAGTTCATTTAAGATTTTTAAATCTAATGTCGAGATTGATGTAGTTTGTTGTGAAGATTTTAAATTCGATTCAGTTTGATTCCAAAAATTCAAATTTGAATAATCTTCTATATCTTTTAACAAAGGTGAAAGAATCACTGATTGAATTAAGGTTTGGGTTTCTTTGATTAATTTTTTGTACGATTGGTCTAGGTTTATATAAAACTTTGGTACTTCTTTCGTCAGTTGGATTTGGGAATTGGTTGATCTTCTTGTTTGAAGTCTGATGGGTGTAGGATTGAGATCAGGAGTTTGTCCTAAACCGATTGATGATTTCCTTCCAGTGATTGTGCTCTCTGTCTTCCCCTGTCCCGGTAAGACTAATTCAATCAATTCCCACAATTCTTTACTATTCAACCTAGATTCCTTTAATAATGTTTTGGCTCCTTTGCTCATCTTGATCCTTGTAAACTTCAATCCATCCATCATTCCTAAACTTTCATGCTCACTATGAACCAACCTACCTAAAATCTCGGTTAATCTATTCAATGTCTTTTTTTCAAATTGGTTGAGTTTTGTGTAGGTTGATTTAAGAGTGGATAAAAGTTTAAGTCCAGTTTGAAACATTTCCCAATCTTCACCAGAATAATCTAATCCCTCTAAATCTGATAGATCACTTTCGTTGTAGCTTTGATGATTATGAGAATCATATGAAATATTCTCGTTAGGATTCAACTGATGACCTCTACCAATCTGTTTTCGTAATTCTCGATTCTCTCTTTCTTGTGATAATCCAGCCGTGATGGAATTTAAATATTCAGCTAAAGTTTTATCAATCGAATTTAAACATTCTATTATACTGTAACCATGTGTGAAGGCTTCACATCGATTGATAGCTTCTTCTCCTAAATTGAATAACGAGCTTAACATCTCAGGTATGATCTTTGCAGCATGAGTGGTCAATGCATTTGTATCATTCGTTGACATCTTACTAGCCTTTAAACTCTGATTGTTCAAATTGATTAAGGAGCTGGCAAGATATTCTAATTCACGATCATAATAACTCGTTTGAAAATCAATAAATGGTTCGTATAATGCGATTTCCCATTCGGTGATAGTCTCAAGGATCTGAGGAATATTCGTAGTACTATGAGCTATCCCATCAGAGAGAATGAGATCCCCACCACTTCTTGATCCAGAACGTCGAGAGATAGGTCGTTTCATTGAAGCTTTCCTGGCGTGAGCTTTAGGTTGATGATCAGTTCCAGCATCCATCGGAAGAGCAGGACTAGAAGAAGATCTCTCATTCTTGATGACATTTTCAAGTTCGGCGATCAAATTCTCAATCATATATCCTAAATCTTCAGTAATGGTCCAACAATTTATCAAAGCTGGTAAACCGGCTAGGATATGAGCTGAATCTAGCATATCATTTAATTGACTTCCTATAGAAGGCTGTAGAAGTTCAACGGTAGTTTTGATGAATGCTGAAAGAGTTTGAACCGGGTTGTTGAAAATATGCGGTAAGAAATCCAATTCGGTTTGTAAAAGTTTGATGAAATTAGGATAAAATTGATGTTTTAAAAACATAGGTAAAGTTTCTTGATTCGAAGGTGTAAAAGAACTGGCAGACAAGTTTAAGATCGGTCCGATCAATTTAGCGTCCTTCCATAAATTCGAAATTGATGAACGTCTAGATCCGAAATAATAATTTTTGAATTCTCCTTCACGTTCGATCATTTTGAAAATCAAATAAAACTCTTTACATCTCTGTACGTCTTTTTCACTGAGAGATTTGACTAGATTCGTACTTAGACTGGCTTCTAATTCGTTTTGTAAACTCCGCATCAATGCTCTACGTCCTTCATACTCAGGTGTGTGTTGGAAAACGATCATGGATTTGTTAGCTTCGGATAATCTTTCGGCTGCTTTAAGGTATGAGGGGATCGGATCGGTCAGGTACCCTGTGACTTCTGATTCGAGTGTTGACCAAGCTTCTGCTTCTTCTAATACTACTCTTGATGCTTCCATTCTTGATTTGACCAGATCCAATGTCTTGAGTCTTGATAAAATCAAATCAGTTGAATCTTCTAAATTAGGTTCTTCAATTGGGATTTCGGATTCGTTTAAAACTTCATCATCAATCACTTCTTGATGATTTGATGGATGATTTAATTTAGATTTAGATTGAATAGACTCAAGTGAATACCTTAACAATAATGAATTCTCTCTCATCAATTGTAAATCAAAAGTTAATCTTGGTATACTATTTTCGATTTCGGTTATCGAACTTTCGACTATATTACTTGTATCTGAAATCGAATTCTCTAAGATTATTAATAGTTTTGATAGCTTTTTTTCGAGATTATAGAGTGAT
>KZ122824.1:1437-15819 GCA_002157025.1 Melampsora abietis-canadensis | reverse complement strand
AGCAACAGTGACAGTCCAGTCCCACAGACTCATCCCCAATCTAAGGTGGAAGGAAAGGGTAACTGATACGTGTATGTACCGCCGATGATTGTTTACCAATCTTGGCACCGCTCTAATGTGCATTATCATTGACAACTTGCCTGATATAATCTTGTTCCTCTCCTGTTTAGGAGGGTGATTATGGCTCGATTGTGTGATGAGGAGATCTGTTTCTGAAAAATACCCTGCTTTCCGCTGACCACTCGTCCCCCAATCTAAGGAAGGAGGTGGAGCATCGAGCCTGTTGGGTTATCAATTTCGTAAGAACATTGCTATGTGGAGTTTGCGGACCATCGACTATCTATCTCTTGTTCCGTGACTGTGTCCTAGGCGTGAAGTCTTGTAAATACGAATGAAAGAAATGAAAACGATGAGTATCTAAAATAAATTCAGATAATAAAAGGAATGCTTTAGGAGAATCGAGCAGTTTGTTAGCGTTATTCCAGTTGACCTTAATTTCTTCTTTTCGAAGTCTGGACCTAAATCGTTTTCTCTCTCGTTTGTACCTATTGCAGAAAAGTAGAAAGTGTTCAGTAGTTTCTCTCTTTTTACATGTGTTACATAAGGGAGAGTCAGTCAGTTTTCGTTTAAATAAGTGCTCGTTGAGTGGACTATGACCTGCTCTCAGTTGTATGATTGCAGCTGAGCGGCCCTTCTCCATATTCATTAAAGCCTCGGCGATGGCTTTGGGTTTAGTCAAGAAATGCTTAGTACCTGGTTTTAGTGCCAAATTCTTAATGTTGAGTTTTTCTTTGATTTGTCTTTTAATACTTCCTAAGCTCGCTGGGAGCTGTGTGCATTCTGTTTGATCCGAGGCCGCTTGCTTGGCTAATTCATCGGCTCTTTCATTGAGTTCAATGCCGACGTGGCCTGGTGTCCAATAGAATCAAATGTTGGCATCTGTGGGAAGGGTTCTGAGTGCAGTACGGGCTTTGATCACTAGGTGTTGACCTGAGGTAGCTCTTGGGACATCGTGGATGAGTCTTAAAGCACTTTGATTGTCACTAAAGATGGCGATATCGGGTGATTCAATAATTCTATTTCTGAGTGACTCCTTGGCTAATCGAGCTGCTAATGATAATCCTAAGAGTTTGGCTTCATGGTTGGAGAAAAGATTTGAATCTGGAATCGACAGGGTAGCTTGGTTAGTGTCAGTAACTGCTGCTGCACCTCCTCCTTCTTGATTGACTGAGCCATCCGTGAAGATGATGATTGACTTTTTTATCTCTTCTTCCTTAATTTGTTGAGGTATCAGATCCGTTGCTTCATCTCTGGACTTGTCTAAATTGATTAAGGTGCCTAAAGTTTTTGACCACGGAGGAAAGGGATGAGCATAAATTACTTCAATCTTTTTGTTGATCATTGGGTTGAGTGTTTCAGCTTGAAGTAAATCTTGTATTGGGCTTCTATGTCTTGACGGGTTCAATTCTAACTCGTATTTGATGAAAGTATGGGTAGGGTGGAAGTTTGGCGACGATAAGCGTTTGAATATGAATTTTTGATGTCGTTGAGCGGCCATGAGATAGAATGGGGGCATGTATGAGTCGTGATAAAGTAGGTCGATCGATGTGCCTCTGAAGGCTCCCATGATCATGTTAAGTGCTGTATTCTGAAAGGATGTGATAATTTTGTTGACTTTTTTGAAATTCCTGGCTGTGAACCAGACTAAGCTACCGTAAAGGATTCTCGGAGTCAGTACTGATGTGACTAGTTTCTTGACTTCCTTTGGCGAAAGACCTGAGTAGCACTTGTTGAGTCTACGAAGTTGATGGAGAGTGAAATTTCCCGTTTTCTTGATGTGTTGTAGATGAGAATTGAAATTTAGTTTAGTATCTAGCCAGACACCCAGCCATTTAATCTCAGATTTAGGTTGTAAAAGAACTTCACCAAAAAGAAAGTTTGGGAGATGAATTTTTC
The DNA here is from genome assembly GCA_002157025.1 of Melampsora abietis-canadensis. Taxonomy (NCBI): domain Eukaryota; kingdom Fungi; phylum Basidiomycota; class Pucciniomycetes; order Pucciniales; family Melampsoraceae; genus Melampsora; species Melampsora abietis-canadensis. Next base: position 13,863 of record KZ122824.1, on the reverse strand, counting down.
TTCTGTGTGTGAAATGAATCAACTGAGCCTTTTTCTTATCAAAAATTGCCCCGTGAGTTTTGGCCCAATTGAGGGAGTTGTTGGCGTGTGTCTGGAGTTTTGTCAGATTTTCTTCAAAGGATTTAGAAGCAACTACATGGATAATGTCATCAATAAAACCTAAGGATAGATCTTGTGTGTTGAGGTTGGGTTCCGAGAATTTGAGGAGGGGAGTATTATATATTATGTATAAGATAACTGAGAGTGGAGAGCCTTGTGGGAGTCCGTTATCGATGTTGAAGTTTTCTGACAGAAAGTCTTGGAGTCTTAAGTTAGTAGTTCTTTCGGAGAGGAAACCTTGGATAAGCAATAACAAATATCTTGGACAGTCGTGTTGATGTAGGGTGAACCAGAGTCGCTCCCGATGGACCGAAGGATATGCTGATTTCACGTCTAGCGAAAGTGCTGATACCACCTCGCCTGTCCTCCATCTTTGTTTAATCCAGGTTGTGAGTAGTAAGAGGGCATCGTCAGTCGAGTGATGTCTTCTGCCTCCCATGTGTCCAGAGGCAATGACCTTCCTTGTTTCCGCCCAGTAAGTTATACGATTTGTGATTATTTTTTCAAGAATTTTACCTAAACAGCTGAGTAAGGCAATGGGTCTGTAGGAATTGGGGTTTGAGTAGTCATCTTTACCATTCTTCCTGATGATAATGGTGACTGCTTTGCGCCAGGCGTTGGGGAAAAATCCATGTCTGAAGCAAGCATTGAAAAGGCGACAGAGTTCCTCCTCGATAGCCGGCAGTGCTAACTTGATGAGTTTGTTAGAAATTCGATCTTCACCATTTGCTCGTCTATTAGGCAGGCTGTCTACTACTTTCTTGAGCTTGTGGGTCTCTAGTTTGGGAAAAAGGTTTTGAGTTGATCCGAGTAAGTGATTAAAGTTGTGAGGTATATCAGATAAATCGGCTTCAACATGGGCGACAGATGTGCCTTGGTATAGTAAAGCTGCTTGTTCGTCTTTTTCCACAGCTGTTGAACCGTCTTGTTTTTTGAGGGGGGCAATCTCACTGGAAGAGCTTGGCTTGACGTATTTGAAAGCTTTGAATGTGTCGTTGTTTGAGCAGGAGGCTAGGTATTTCTTCCAGTGGTTGGTTTTGACCTTGATCACTTGTTCTTTGAAATACTGTTGCCATTTGTTATAGCAATTTCGAGCCTCGGGTAATCCAGACAAGATCATCCAGCGTCGAGCACGGTTGCGGTTTTTGAGGATTGGGTTCAGTTTGTCCTTATCCCACCAGACTTTGTGTTTGTTGAGTTTGGTTTTGACTCTTTTGCCTTGCTCTTGTGCTGCTTCAAGAATGATACTCGAAAGTGTAGTGACTGCTGTGTTAATGGTTGAGGCGTTGTCGTAGTCTGGTGGGAGAAGGTGTAGTTTATCTGTGATTTTGTTATGCAGAAGAGTAGGTTGAATGTCAGTAATCTTTAAGGAGATGTGAGTTTCAATGGGAGGGATGAATTCTAGATCAAGGATTGTGGCTATGGGAAAGTGGTCAGATGCTAAGGTATTGGTCAGTACTTTACAGCTGATGACTTTTAGTGTCAAATTCCAGCTGGACCATACTAAATCAATGGTAGTAGGTTGTGTGTTTGCGGAAAAACGGGTGGGGGTTCCTTTTGGTGAGATGAGTTTGAGACCACTTGAGCTAAATAAGGAGATTAAATTTTTTGCTTGTGTGTCGGTGATACGGTAATGAGGCGGGTTCCATGTCTGATGGTGCAGATTGGTGTCTGAGACTAGTAAAGTAGGGATTCGTCTGTTGTGATAGTTGTCCATCCATTGGTGTAGTGTTGTAAGACCTCTGAGGGAGCCCGGAGGATTATACCAAGAAATGATTCTCAGTCTTGTTTGGTTCAATGCTTGATCCTTGATGTCTACTGCTAGTATGATGTCGGTTGAGCAGGGGAGGACTGAAAATTGGTACGTTGGGATTAGCTTGGAAAGGTATATACAGACTCTTGGTCGGTTGATCCATGATGTGGGAAGGTAATCATAGGCCGTAATTCGATGCCAGGCTTCGTGGTGAGGGAAATTGAGAGAGTGTGAGTTGAACCAGGGTTCTTGGAGAGCTAAAAGTGTGAAGTGAGTTTGCGTGAGCGCTTCATGTGTTATTTGAATGGAGTTTTGGCAATTGAAGTGTAAAACAGAGAAATTTTTGAATTCTAATGGGATATCAGAGGTTGAGTCGTGTGAAGATATTTGGTCATCTTCAAAAATTGGGAGTTGAGGGGTAGGCAAATCGTTAGAGGTCAAATCAATGATATTATAATTCATTTTCGTTTGTGTGAGTTGGGGTGATCGTATACTTTGTGTTTCGTAGAGGGCAACCTAAGCTTTTTGGGGAGTGGGCATATTTGGGAGAGAAGCGATCAGTGATTTCTGAGGAATTTTGACGGTCAAAATGTAAGCATCTGGCGCATATCTGAGAGATATCGTTGTTGGCACAATCTTTGGAACTATGTGGGTCGCCACATTTTGTGCAATAAGGATGATTATTGCAATTTGAATGAGTATGGTACAAGTCTAAACAGTTGAAACACATGGTTGGACCTTGTACATAGGGTTTGCTCTTGAGTCTGTTACAGACAGCATACAAACCTCCTTTACTAATTTTGTGAGCTAAATTCTTATCAAGTAGGTTGAGAACTATGCTACCATGAGATTTCTTCGTGTCAGCTGGGTTCTTGAGCCATTTGACTGAGTGGATAGCTTCGATTGGTATGTTATTTTGATCACTAAGTTTCTGGGGGAAATCATCATTTTCAACTTCGAGGTCGGCGGGGACATAATTGAAAAGCACAGGGTATTGGGTTTGTGAGGTAATGAAATCGTTGTGAGCTAGCTTTGTCCAAACGTGTTTATGTTCGAGGAGCCACTTTTTCATGAGCCGATTGTCCATATTCATTAGAATATCGCCGGATTTGAGAATTGATGCGCTGCGAATAGAGACCGGGGTGCCGTTGACGTTTGCGTTGACAGATAGTAGGGCTTCGTTGATCCTTTTGACGATTTCGATTCTCGATAAGCCGTTGAAGGGTGCCGTTCCAGGGGTTTTGTGGATAATGAGTGTAGCAGCTTTAAACTCATTGATTTCCGAATTCTTGGGAGGTGATTTCGGAGCCATTGTCAGTTGTCGTTTAGGGTATGGGTTGATCCAGGCGTTGGGTCTGGGTGGTAGTGGTTGGCTAGTGGTAGGTCGTGCACTTGTGTTTTGAGTGATAGAGTTCGCTTTTAAGACACGAATTTCTTCACGCAATTCGTTGATGGTGTTGTTGAGTTGTCTGATCGTTTCTTCGAACCCGTTCATCATTCGAAGCATGACTTGAACAAGCGAGTTATTTGATTCAGAGCTGCCTAATGACGTGGAATTCGGTTCAGTCATCATGGAATCCGATTCGTTCGTTCGAGGAAAAGTTGGATTTTTCGGAGGGGGGGGTTTCGGAACACCTTCACCGGTGTCCGGTGGACGCTTTTGCGGCATAGGTAGGGGAGTTGGCTTGCTGATTGTTTTGATAAGCTGAGATGTCTGTAGAAATGAGTCTGGTGATGCTTGTCATTTGAGTGATGGTTTTCTTTGCTGCGCTCCCAGTGTGAATTGAGGGGGTATCTCAATTTTGGCCCGCCCGACTCGGTGGAGATCAAAACCCATGCTTGCTAAAGCTCTACACGGGTATCGGAGTAGAAGGGTCTGACTGTCCTGGCAAAAAGATTGACTGTGACTGTCTCCATCAAATTTATTGAAACTGTCGCTTCACTAAATCCTGATCAAGCTGATCAGTTTCATTCAATTCACAACGGCATCTGTGAACTTCAAAAGAAAGACCTCCTATTTCCGGCAACTTTTACATCAACCTTTGGCACGATATTCAGTCATGGCTTCGGCAGCCGGAAAACCATCGGTTCAGGCCTTGATGGAGCAAAAGCAGAAGGAAGCCACATTGAACATGGGTGAAAATGTGAAGAAAACCCTATGAATCCGTGTTACCTTCCGAGACTTTCCGATCACTGACGAGATTCCCGATTCTATGCAGTTCACGAAGCGGGACGATCTGATCAAATTCGAGAAAAATGCGCAACTCAAATGGGCACAAATGAAAGTTTTCGAGGTAGCTGTCTTCAATCATTCTTGTGTACTTTGAAAGACACTGAACGATACTCGAAATTCTCTAGACCGATTCTCCACATGTCAATGATTCAACTTTGACCGATTTGACCCCCGATCAACTCCGTGAAAAGTGGGTGCAATAACAATACCTTGAATCCACATCATCAATCTCAGCTGACGATTAAGCTCAGATATCCTAAATTTTTTGGTACCTTTCCATACCCTTATATGAATGGCTCTCTTCATCTTGGCCATGCCTTTACGATCTCAAAAATAGAGTTTGCTGTTGGATTTGAACGAATGAGAGGAAAGCGTGCGCTATTCCCTGTTGGTTGGCATGCTACCGGAATGCCGATTAAAGTAAGCAAGACTGAGCATTTGATCTGATCTTTCGATTTACTAGACTAATGAACTTGGTATCAGTCAGCATCTGATAAAATCATTCGAGAGCTCGAACTTTTCGGAAATGATTTGGAGAAGTTTGTCAATCCCCACGCAGTAGTTGAGGAAACCGCTACAACTGAAGTAAAGGCTGAGAGTGAAGGTGCTGACAAGAGTAAAGCAAAGAAGGGTAAAATTCAAGCTAAATCCACCGGACTTCAGTATCAGTTCCAAATCATGGAAAGTATCGGGGTCAAACGGGAAGAGATCAAGAAATTCGCTGATCCCCAGTATTGGCTTACTTATTTCCCTCCGATTGCCAAGGTGAGCTTATATACAAAAATGCTGTCTTCAGTCAATCTGATTACTATCATCTCAGGATGATATCAATGCATTGGGCGCTCGAGTGGATTGGCGTAGGTCTTTTATCACCACCGATATTAATCCGTACTACGATGCTTTCGTGCGATGGCAAATGAATCGTCTCCGTCAAAATGGCTACGTGAAATTCGGTGAACGTTATACGGTCTATAGTCCTAAAGACGGTCAACCTTGTATGGATCACGACAGATCAAGCGGCGAACGTATGGGACCTCAAGAGTATACTTGTATCAAAATGAGAGTCATGGAATGGGGTCCAAATACTCCATCCAGCTTGAAAGAAAAGGTAGCTGAGAAGGAGGTTTATTTCATCGCCGCTACTCTGCGGCCCGAGACGATGTATGGGCAGACCAACTGCTTTGTGGGCCCATCGATTCAGTATGGTCTGTTTGAAGCAAAGGATGGATCAGTCTATCTTTGTACGGAGCGGTCGATCCGAAACATGGCTTTTCAGAACCTCACCTCCACTCGTGGTGTAGCACCTCAGTTAATCTCAGTCAGCGGTCAAGACCTCATTGGAACGAAGATCAATGCGCCCAATGGTATCCACCAAGCAGTTTATATTTTACCCATGGAAACCGTGCTAGCTACAAAAGGGACTGGTGTTGTGACTTCCGTTCCATCTGATTCTCCGGACGATTATATTAATCTCATGCATCTTCGAAAGAAGGCGGCTTACTTCAAGATCGATCCCGCATGGATTGCGTTTGACCCGGTTCCGGTGCTGAGCACTGAAGAGTTTGGGGATATGTCTGCTCCTAAGTTAGTTGAAATGTTGAAGATCGACTCTCCAAAGGATTCTGTCAAACTTGCGGAAGCTAAGGAACGAGCCTACAAGGCTGGTTTCTATCAAGGCAAGATGCTCGTCGGAAAATTTGCGGGAGAGCCGGTCGAAAAGGCCAAAGCTAAAGTTCGCGAGGAAATGATTGGACAAGGACTCGCGTTTGCATACAGCGAACCTGAAGGACAAATCATCAGTCGCAGCGGAGACGAGTGCGTGGTTGCACTTTGTGATCAGTGGTATCTTGACTATGGTGAACCTGCTTGGCAGGCTAAGGCGTTCAAGTAAGTAGCTTCCAGTAAGCTGTTCAGCCTATGTAGAAGTTTTCTGATGTTCATCGCATAGGTTACTCGAGCGCATGAACATCCGCGATCCCTCTACGAAAAAGAAATTTCAAGAAGATCTCGATTGGCTCCATCAATGGGCCTGTGCTCGAAGTTATGGGTTAGGATCTAAGCTCCCTTGGGATCCCCAGTTCTTAGTCGAGTCCTTGTCCGATTCAACGATTTACATGGCTTATTACACAATCAGCCATTTACTTCATGGCCCATTTCCCGGAGAGGAGGGCAATATCTTTGGCACCAAAACTGGACCATTGGGTGTTACACCAGATCAAATGTCTGATGAAGTGTGGGATTACGTTTTCGGCACGGATGAGGTTGCATTCCCATCTCAGCAAACCAGCCCAGGTGTTGAGCCTTTGTCAAAAGACAAAGCAGACATCATGCGCCGAGAATTCCGTTATTTCTATCCGATGGACGTCCGTAGCAGTGGAAAAGATTTAATTTCGAACCATTTATCTTTCTGTATCTACGTCCACACTGCACTGTTTGATGAACAGTTTTGGCCTCGCACTATGAGAGCTAATGGACATCTGATGTTGAACGGGAAGAAGATGAGCAAGGTATATTCCACTTCTATGATTCCAAATCCTCACTGTCATTTGTTCTCTCCATTGATGTAAAATTACAACACTTGACCGACGAATTCAGTCAACAGGAAATTCCTTGACCCTTCGTGACAGTCTTCGAAAGTTCGGTGCGGATGCAACACGGGTTGCCTTGGCCGATGCTGGAGATGGGTTTGATGATGCCAACTTTGAAGAGCTATCTGCTAATGCTTCGATTTTAAGGCTGCATACTTTGGCGGAATGGTCGAAGGTAAGTTGATCTTGTCAACCTTTTCACTGGATCACTTTTAGTTCTCTACAATGCCTATCATATAGACAACAGCTGATCTTTCCTAACCTCTTATCACAGGATGTCATCACCAACAACCATACATTCCGCAGTGGTGAATATAACCTCTTTGACCAGATCTTCGAAAACGAGATCAATTTGGCAATCACCAAAGCTTACAAAGCATACGAAGCGTAGGTCTCTTTATCAAACAATCATAATTATCTCAAGTAATAATCGACAAACTGAGATCGTTGTTTTTTTTGCCTGCGTGAACAGATCAATGTACAAGGAAGCTCAGAAAACCGGCTTTTACGAGCTCTTGGGCGCCCGTGATTGGTATCGCGACTTCACCGCAGAAGAGGGTGGAATGCATGCAGACTTACTGAAGTACTATGTTCGCATCCAGACCTTGTTAATCACACCCATCACCCCACATTTTGCTGAGCACATCTGGAGCGACGTCCTCGGAGAGTCCGACACGATCCAGAGGGCTCGCTTCCCTACTCCTTCTCGGGAGATCGAGAGGGGAGTGATCGATGCTGCTGAATACGTCAAAGAGACTGTTCGAAAGATCCGGACGACAGAGTTGGCTCTTGGGAAACGTAAAGCTAAAGCTAAAGGTGGCGCTGGTCCAGGATCACAACTCACCTTTGATGCAACAAAGCCAAAGGCGCTCAGGATCTTTGTGTCTAAAGAGTTTCCAAAGTGGCAGAGTCAGTGTGTAGAGATCCTTGCACGTCACTTTGATAAATTAACTGGTGTGATTGACGAGAAAGCTCTGAGGGCTGAACTGGAAAAGGAAGGATTATTCAAGGAGAAAAAGACGAGTGAGAAACTTTCTTTGGTGCATGAGTCTTTACAGCGACATCGAGCTGACTTCGAAGTCACTTTGTAGTGCCATTCGTTATGATTATGAAGACTCGAATCCGAGAATTGGGCGCCTCTGCTTTGGAGCGTGCTCTCAGCTTTGATGAAACGGATGTACTTCAACGTTCATTGGGATACCTGAAACGTACACTCAAATATGACCTTATCGAACTTGAAAGTACTGTGGAAGCTGTGAAGAAAGTCAAATTATTTGAGGAAACTAGTACAGAGAAGGAATCAAAACCAGGAGAACGTGAAGGTTATAATCTGGCCATAATTGAAGTGGCTGAACCAGGATCACCCGCCGTAAGTCAACATAAGGCGTGCAAGATGTTACAACTTGATTCATGAACTAACTATATTTTATTTTTGTTCCTTCATGACGTTAAACCCGATGCGGCTTCGTTTTTGTTCATTGACAATTCATCATTTTAGTTTGTGGTTTATAATGCAATCTAATGCACAATGTAATAGTCGATAAAAATGATCAGTATACCAACAGACACATTCGATACCAGCATCGTGCCCTCTTGTTGAAGCATGTAAAGATCTAGTCATGTATACCGCACATGATCTTTCAATACTTAGAGTCTGAATTGATTAAACATTGAGGTTGAGGTATGTGGACACATACATGTCGGTCTGATCATCTCTTACCAAGCTGCTCTCAACCAATCTACTTGATAAGTGGGAAACAAATTATCGTCACGTTGAGGTTCTTGATATAAAAAACCACGAGTAATGCGAGAGAGTCCCTCCTTGCCACCAAGTACCCTATGAGCGATAAGGAGATATAGATAACAGCAACCAAAGACTTGACCTTCATGTCGTCTGACTTGACTCTACTGGACAATGCTACCTCAACTCTATTTGTCCTTGAGGTAACTTTGTGCATTCTTCCTGAAAGATATTTTGAAGCGGACTTGCATAGGAACTCGCGCATGCAACGCCTTCAAACCCTGTGATATTTTCTTTCTTCTTACTGTGAATCTGATGAGATCATCGTGCCTCGGGGGTTTGTTGTGTTTTTTCCACGGGCACTGAGGGGACTGAGTTAAGTTAGATCTTTCATTATTTTTATGAAGAAAAGCTGCAATCATTCCGTTCGAGTTTTTCCAGCATCATGACCTAGCCACTTGAGCTTTGATGATCAGAATATAACTGATTTCACACGACTCTAAGTGTGGTTGAGTTTTTTTTGGTATCCTTATACCGAGCCTGGCACATTCTGACTTATTCGACTTCAGCTTCTGATCACATTTTTAACGTGATCCAGCTTCCCGACCCCGAGGACTGCCCGAACGTCACCTTTAGAATAGATACCGAAAGACATCTATGATCCGATTCCGGGTACCACACCGGCTTTGACCTGTTGCTTGTCTTGGATGACGTTGCAGGCTTTCGTATGCAGTCGCTCGCCTTGCCACTTAGCGACTTTCTTTCCCTTTTCTGTTCGTTTGTGAGCCTCTCGATTTCACTATACATACCATGATTACTGCCATGCATCACCCCGTGCAACGTGCTTTCGGCCTCACGTTACCGAGACTCCTGCACTGTTCTATGCGGTGCTGGAAACCACACCGTGGTTTTCATGGAACGACTGTCAGAGCTGATGACACTCACCAATCGCCCATCAAGACTATTGCGGTCATTGGAGCAGGTACGTGGTAGGCCGTCTCGCGAGCGCTTCGTGGAAGTTGAACCATTGGTTGAATGGACTTGGTACCAGCTGGAGATCTTGTTAGATGATGTGAATCAGAGAACCTGACTTCGCTTTCGATTTTGGAAATGAATAGGTCAGATGGGGACTGGAATTGCATTAGTGGCTGCAAAGGTGTGCCAGTTCAAGTCGGCTTCATACTATGATCTCTATCTAGATTCTTAATCTTGGAACCGACGTGATCATCCTCTTCCCCTCTAGAATGCACGCGTGCAAGTTCTCTTGAGTGACCATTCGGCGGCTGCCAGAGACAAAGGACTAGGATTCATAGGTCTGTCGCCACTACGATAACACTTGATTGGTCTTCCAACGATCATGTTTATGTGGGAGACAAAATCATGAACCCGGTGAAAGTCGGCCCAGGTTCTAGACTAGATACTGAAATCCACCCTTTGTAAATGGTAGATAAGCTTCTTGAAAGGGATGTGACCAAACAGAAGATAACTACAGAAGAAGCTCATCAGACGCGGGAAAGAGTCAAGGCGGTGAATGACTTGTCTTCAGTTACTGATGCGGATCTCGTCATTGAAGTTGAGTGATAAGACTATGTTGAAGTTAATCAAGCCTGGGGAAGTCGCATACATATTGATCTGAAGCTTATCTCCTCTGAATGTTGTATGGTTTAGGCAGTAGCAGAGAGCTTGCCGCTGAAGCAGAAGCTCTTCTCTCAACTTGCATCAATTTGCCGCCCGGACACGATTCTAGCTTCCAATACATCATCGATTTCATTGACTAAGATTGCTGCATCTGCGGTGGATTCTCGACGTGAATCTGCTTCTGATAATAACCAATCGGCTTCGCGTGTCATTGGCCTGCATTTCTTCAATCCGGTAAGTCACTGTCCATTACCGAAGACATATCTCGGTTGATAATCAATGAGTGATACATAGGCACAGTCAAGGCTGACATTCTAAGATACGGTTCATGTGAAGGTGCCGGTGATGGCGGTAGTCGAGGTCATATCCGCACTACAAACTAGTCCTGAAGTACTGGATCGTGCACGCAAGTTTGTTGAAGGTTGTGGGAAGGTTGTCACTGTCTCGCAAGACACTCCGGGTTTTATTTCCAACCGAGTTGAGAGCCTTTCATTTTTAAACTGGGCTATGATGCGAGGATCAGAATCTGACGTGACGTGCTTTTCTTCAGGTTTTGATGCCAATGTATGTTCATGTGCTATAGTGTATGTTTCGATCCAAATTCTGATCCAAGGTTCTGATTCTATCCCACTTTCGTTAGGATCAACGAAGCAATCATCTGCCTTGAACAGGTCAGCGCAAGGACTTCGTTGTTCAGCGTTTCTTGGCTTATTTTGACGTTGCATCCTATTGGGTACTAGGGAATCGCAACTCGTGAAGATATTGATAACACGATGAAGCGCGGTACCAATGTGCCCATGGGCCCTTTGACACTTGCTGACTTGTGCGTCGCCCAGACCTTACTAGTGATTTATTGACTGACTGGCATGTCACTGTTTAGCATCGGTCTTGACACATGCTTATCTATAATGCAAGTATTACATCATGAGACAGGTGATAGCAAATACCGCCCATCAATCTTGTTGGGTCGAATGGTTGACGCTGGTTGGCTTGGTAAGAACATATCTCTACATCAAGTACATATCAAGATGTGAATTGCTAGTCATCTAATTTCGACCGAATTCGTAGGCAAAAAGAATGGACGAGGTTTCTATGACTATTGAGGGAAATATCAAAGATGTTGGATCAAGAAGTCAAACTCATCAGTAGTCATTCTGTAGAATTCTTCAGTGACTTTCAAATAACTGCAAGTACGTGTTATGTGATGAGCAGTGAGCCAGCAGCGAGTTTTCTAAATCTCTTTGTAAACGGCTCCTCATTGGTTCCTATATTGAATCCAATAAATGTAAAAACAAGTCTTCAAAGTTACTGCAAAGTTTTATAAACAGATGTGGGCCTGGTCCATGACTGGTGGTATCAATTCAAGACCTTGTCAATCCTTGTGAGGTGTGCTGGAAGGTAAAAGAGTCATGTCTATGTAGTTCAGAATTTGGGAGTAGGTGATTGGACGAAGGTCATGAACCCAAATAAAAAGGTCTGGAAAAGCGAGCTTGGTGATAACCGGTTGATTATTCTGTTCAAGATTGTAATTCGCGACTCTACCACGTGATATCGTGTCATGATGTTTAAGCTTACTAAGTCCCTCACGAGCTTCGCCGCGCTCTGAAATGCGCTCGTGAGGGGCTTCTTTAAGCTTACATGATGTTACATAATCCAAAGATTAAACCGTTTAAATGTGAATCAAAGTACTGAACCTGATGTCATTCCGAGCGGCTGACTCCGGAGGTCTGCTGTCCTTGACTACTGTGACGCTGTGTTGATGCTGGGATTGAGTTAAGCATGTTACTTGTTGGTAAACGCCATTGAAGAGTTCATATGAGATATAAAGCTTCGACTTGATACCGTTTTGACAAAATCAGCTCTCAACTATAATTTCTTCATCACAAGTCCAAGTGATTATCAAAAGACCATTCTCGTCGTTTGAATTTTCTGTCACAATCACATTTTCACTCATCCGATTTAGATTTCTGTTCAAAGAGCCTACGTACATACATTCCAAGACCAAATCATCGAAGATAGAAAAATCTTTTCATAACACTTATCCATGGTCATAACACCGAAAAAAGGTACATACACGGAAGAAAGAACGATGGGTTTCTTTACAAGCTTGTTTTGTATCTCTTCAAACGATCATAATGATGGGAATCAGAAACGAAAAGAAAATAAACAATCAAAGTAAACAAGTTTTCCTCACATCTTCTTTTCAGCTTTGAAAGAGACTCAAGTTTTTCATAATCTGTTCAGAGCTAGTCGCCCCGGTGTAGGTGGATTCTTTAGTGGTGTATCCAGTGGAAATAATGGAGGTCATGGACATCATGGAGGGGGACATCATGGAGGGGGACATCATGGAGGAGGTCATCATGGAGGAGGTCAT
>KZ122822.1:0-12780 GCA_002157025.1 Melampsora abietis-canadensis | reverse complement strand
AAGCCAATAAACTGCCACTTCTACCAAGTTGAACAACGCTGCGAGTAGAGAGAAGCCAGAGTAAGCAGTTCCCTATTGGAAAAGATCATGAAGTTAATCAGGACCAATGTGTTTTATATGGAATCATTGTAGAGGAGTCCAATAGTACTCCAGTTGAATGAAAACCTCTTAGAATTGACTCACCCCGAAGACCAAACAAAGTATATATGGCTTTTGTAGAGTACAGCATGTGAGTCGTAGAGTTGTTGAGCCCGGGTTTGAAGGTAAGCCAAACCAGACGTTGAGAAAATCAGAGACCTTTCTGTCAGCAAGTAAAATCCATCTTTGAGGCAAGTATGCATGATTACCGAAATAGTTTCCAATAATCGGGACGGTGGTAACCCGACCTCCTCCGTCAAGAACCCATAAGCACCTCTTGGATTTTGACAAGATGGTACAGCAAAGGCGCAGGTAGCTAAAAAGAGCAAATGCATTGCAAGCCCCACCATGATTGTTTCCCCAACAAATGCAGACTTAGACATAGCCTTCCGCAACGGTACAACGTGAGCAGGAGGCGACCAAGTACATTGTAGTCCACGTGGACTACAAGTACCATATAATGTTTTTAAATTTGACATCAGAAAGATCCAGTATGTAAACACCAAGATCGTACGCTGAATCACATCAGTCAAAAAAATACACGGGAGCACGGGGACAAACCTCATGAGTAGCGCAAGGACAAATTTGGTGAGCTCTCCGATTGAAGGTGGATTCTTGGGCCGTGTTACTGTGACCCCATCGTGGCTCTTATCAGGCGCCTTGCTCGTATCGGGTGTCTTCTTGATCTCTATCTTTTCTTCCTTGGACCGTGTCTCATTCGGTGTTTCGATTTTTGCGAGGGCGACCTGTTCTTTCAAAGCAGCAGGCGATTTAAAAACATCACCTTCCCGAAATCCAAAAATGATAGCCAAACAAACAACGTGGAAGCTAGGTAATGAGACTAAAGGGAAATTGAGGTGCATGAACCCTTCGGCGGGCTTCAAGGTTCGCATCGGAACACTTGCAACGGTGATATAAACCACTAATGGCAAAAGAGCCATGCGATAGAGTCGTGAGTTAGGTTCATAGTATGGATGAAGTAGGGCTGCTTGTAACACGAGTGGAATGAGACCGGAGTAAGCCAAGATCAAAGAAGGAGGAAATGGAAGATATCCCATACTGGGCACTCAAGCCAAGATTGATTTATAAAGAAAGAGAAGCTGGGCCGACTTGGTTGTGCAGCAGCTTGAAAGGAAGTTTAGAACAAATCTGGGTGTGTACAGAATCTCGGTAGCGTACGGAATGACGGTTCACTGTGCAGACGAGGTCATAAATAAGGCGCTTTCAGGGAGCTCAGGAGGAGGTTTGAGGTAAGGAAAGGCGGTCAAAGTGTAACTATCGATTTCCGATTCAAGTCTCCTACAACCTTGAGCTTGGGCAATAGGACCAGCTAGCTACTCCTCAACCTAAGCGGTTCATAAGGATTATCTCTTCTCAGAGGGATATGGCCCCTGTCACTGATGAACAGATACGCCAACCAAGACCAACGCTGAGCTTTCGATTGAACGATGATAGTCCAACATATCAACGACTCCATGAATGAATGCAGGACTTCTTGGAACAGTGTACACAACTATTTCCATAACCGAGCTGCACTCCAGTTTTGGGGTCTCTGACCTTTCAGTGGAAGTTTGTAGATTTGCCGGGACGTCACCCGGATCAAATGTGACTCCTGACTCACTCCGAGATCTTTATCTCATGCATCCCATCTAGACTCGCTCGAACCAAAAATATCAAACGGGGTTGAAAGAGTGCTACCGTGAGCTTACAAGTTGGAAGATCAAGTGAAGTCTTTGTCCGTGAACTGATCAGCTGACGCCGATGGGATTCCACGTACCCGATGTTTTTCCTGTGGAAGCCGATCGGGTGGAAGGCCGTGAAGAGTACATGGCTGTGAATGAAGAACAGAGAAATGTTGAGCAGGCAAACTCGTTACCTCAGAATCAGATCGCGGATGTTCAACACGGAATCACTTTGGGGTATCAAGACGCCCAAGAAGGACATTTGCGACATAGCCAGCGGTCGCCTGGTATGGGTTGATTGATGTTCGGGGATAAGTGGACGACAAAATGGATGATTCGGCTTTTGACGATCCCAGAGGACCGCTGAGCCTGTACTACATTATATGCACGAGAATATAACTTTTCCGGGCGAGCGCAATCGTGAATTGCTGGACACTCGCATTCTCATGATCATTCTTACCAAGATCTATACTCCATTGATCCCATCTTTTCAAGAATCAATGACGCATAAACTGGTCTGTCATGGGGGTCGAAGCTATAGGTCCCCAATACTGTTTAAGTCCTTCCCAAAGTTCAAAGTCGAGCCAGATATAAGAGCCTCAATTGACACATTTTCCTTTCCCTCTGAGCAATTTACAAAAACCCAAAATTTACAACATGAGTAGAAACATTGAGATTAAACTTTTCTTCCAATCAACTGTATAAAATTTGATTAATTTACAGGTACCATTTTAATTTCATCTCCGAGGCCATTTCAAGAATTCCAAATTATCAATCAGTTATTTTGATCCAATACCTAAATTGGAATTCACAGCTTGATCAAAAGTTTGTAACCTTCGTAACAATCCTTTCGCATCTTCTTTTTCGTCCACATTCATTCTAACAAGTGTCGTAAGATAATCTTTAGCACAAGCTAATCTTCCACTACCTTTTTCCAAAAGATTCTAAACACCGAAAGCAACAAACTAAGTCATCAGGAGGTAATAAAAAGTTGGAATAAAGAAACTAAACCAAATCACACATACCATTTCGTGCTTAGCAAGATACAGCAAACTCTTCGCTAATCTAGCCGTAGGACCTCCACCATATTCCAAAGCTTCATCCACAAGTTTTTTATGATACTTGGCAGCTTCATCAGGTCTCCCATCCATATCGTATAATTCAGCTAGTTTCATAATCATTCCAAAATCATCTTGTCCTCCAAGGTGAGGTTGTGCAATCATCAGTGCTCGCTTAGTGGTCATTCTGGCTTCTCTTCTTCTTCCCAATTTTTCGTATACTTGTGCTAATGCAAGCCACATCCGTGTATCATATGGTTTTAACGCGGTTGCTTGTTGGTAGTAATACAATGCATAACTGAGCATGTCCAGTACTTCATAAGTTTGACCCAGACCATACCACGCCCGATAGTCCTTCGAATTTGCATCTGTGTTGCGTAACGGGTTCTTCATCAGTGACTGTTGATCTGTAACAGATTGAAGCAGACGTTTTAATGGAGATCGTCATTGAGATAGAAACTCTTACCGATAGCTTTCCGATAAGATTCAATTGCAGCATACGTATTTTTCATCTCGACATACTCATGACCCATCAAAGTCCAAGCACTCAAGTAACTAGGATCCAAACGTAAAGCTCTCCTAAATTCAACAATAGCCTTCTCATGTTCCCCACTAAGACTCCAATAATTTCCAAGCAAACAGCAAACCTCTGGCCTCATCCGATCTACGCCTGCCCCATCTGCTCCACCTGCGTAATTCTGAGCCAAGGAAGTGAGCTTGGCACGTTTCTCCATAACATAGAGAATATTTGAATACGTGTCGACATCTTCTACTCGATGAGGATCTTCAGCGTAGATAGAATCAAAAATCGTTTCCGCCACATCAAAGTCTCGTAGATGATAAGCCATTAAAGCTTGTTGACTTTTTAGATAGATCGAAGTAGGAAAAAGCTCTTGAAGTTCTTCAATAACTTTCTGTGATGATTCAGTATCCATCATCATTCTACACGAAAAAATGAAATCAATCCAAAACTCACTGTTAGAGCATCACCATTTCCAGACGTATGAGATTCTAGTGTGGCATGGATGAAGAAGAATCGATCCATGAAACCATCTTTTGGTAATTGAGGCATAACAGTTTCTAGCTGTGGAATCATTCATCAGGAACATGTCACATCTCAATTGAGGTCAATGTTCCTTACCTCGTCAACCCCTTCTATTAATTTCTGTAGTAACTTCCAAGCGCTCCAATTGTATTGATATAAATTGATTGAATGTACGAGGGCATCAATAGCTTCAAGTCGATAGCTTCCACGAGATAAAAGGATCGCCTTCCTGTTTTTCAGAGACCCCAGACCAGAAAGATACAGTTCGCAAAGGGAAAAAGGTAAGCTGAAGTATCGACCAAGATGAGTATGAGGTACACGACCCGTACAAGTATAATTCAAACGGATCAATGGAGCTTTGAATCTCATCCAGTAGATCCTGGTGCTTGGGAGTAAACGTGCGAAGGTTCTGACGCGCAGCTAATCAAAACGTTTATCAAAACAATTCGATCCTGAGTCAACTGGACATGTAGTTTTTGATCCGAAAAAGAAATTTAAACGGACAAAGAGCAGGACCCGAGACATCATTCAAACGTTTTTCCAAAGCTAAGAATCTAGCATAGAGACCTAAGAATCTTCCAGGACCCGATTTGATCGGTTTGAGTGCTTTTGATGCTCGATCGTATTCTTTCATATCAAAATATGAACGACCAAGGTAATATAAATCAGAAGTACATTCTTCATCTTGATGTTGAGGTTGATTGATTGAAAATGAATCAAGAGAAGAATCTAAGGAAATCAATCAAAAGCCAAAAACAACCCATTAGAAAAAAGGTTCTGTTTGGAAACGGAACTTCATGTAAGATGATCATCACTTACTAGGATCTTGATTTGAGCTTAATGATTTGATAGACACCAAAAGTTCAGAAGCCCATTTTGAAGCAAACAATAAACCTCTAGAAGATAATTCAGGTATGGTTGATCTGAGTATTGATCGAGCTTGAGATGGTGAAGGTAGGATTGATTGATTTATAAATGAAGTTGAGAAATCTGTCATCTTGATTGAAGAGATTTGAAAAAGTTAAAGGATAAACTTAAGAATCATCAACTCAATTGGCAGGTGGTGTATGTAAGTGTATGTAAGTGTATGTATGTACATTCACATACACATTGGAACTATGTACATACATAAAACTCAGTTTACTTTGTACAGCATCAGAACTGCATTATGTCAAATGATGTTTTGTTGATTCTGAGTTTGATTTAATGCAGAAGATCCGAAATTCAACTCGAATCACAACCTCGGCTGTTCAGTACTGTATATGTACAACAAAATAAAAACATCAATCCGAAAGAACAACTTGAAGACTCTCAACATTCAAGATGTCCTTACCTAACGATCGAAGATCAGATCGAAATCGAACTCAAACCGATTTACCTGCTCAAACTAATCAGTCTACATCTACTTCACATGGAAGGGAAACAAGTGAAGTGTTCAAATCCTCAGCCGCCGATCCATTGGAAGACGAAGAACCAGAAGAAGAGGAAGAGGAAGAAGAGGAAGAGGAGGAATTGAATGATACTCTCATAAATCAAGACGATGTAGCTGCAGGAAGGTCTTCAATCCGACCTGCTGCCGGCACTGCGACCCATGTCGATGGCACGCCCGTTTACGGTCAGATCCTACCTCCTTGAACAGCCCTCAATCGCCGGTGCTTTCCCACCCCAACAGTTTACCCAGAATGATCGATAATGGATGGCTTACGTTTGATCACCTTTTGCTAATGACTTGACGTTGTAGATTCGGATTCATCTGCCTCGGGTACCGATTCTCTTACCTGGATCTCTTGGTTTTGTACTCTGCCCGGTCATGAATATTTTGCAGAAGTTGCAGAGGATTTCATTGAGGATGATTTCAATCTAACCGGCCTGGTAGCCATGGTACCCTTTTATAAAGAGGCCTTGGAGATGATTTTAGATGTCGAACCAGGTGAGTTCTTAATGCGATTGCCACCTCCCTATTCAGCTGAGACCTAGCTCTGATTGTCCCGGTCAATCGAATTGGCGGTCCTGACCTGCCTAATCGGTTTTGGTTGACAGAAGATGATACAGTGAAAGTACCGGATGTGTCGATCGTCGAAAGTTCTGCTGAATTACTCTATGGTTTGATTCATCAACGTTATATCATCACTCGTCAAGGCTTGGCTCAAATGGCGAGAATGTTTATGCTCTGATTTGATTTATGTTTCTTACGATCAACTGATTCGAGTCATCCATTTCCGATCATGATCTTTTACCCTTAGAATGCCAAATATGAAAACGCTCATTTTGGTTATTGTCCTCGAGTCTTTTGTCATACGTCAAAGGTCGTACCTTGTGGCAGATCTGATTTACCAGGAGTGGATACCGTGATCCTCTATTGTCCTAATTGCCTCGATACCTACATTCCCCCAAGTAGTAGGTTCAATGGGATCGATGGTAAATATGCCAACCTTCTTAGATCACTCATCAGCCTGATCAATGAAAAGCTAAAGAACTTCGATTGGATTGATGGATGAATGGATTTTAGGCGCTTTCTTTGGAACGACTTTCCCACATTTACTTTTTCAGACTTATCGTGATATTCCTCCCACGATCATCTCACCTCCTTCTCCTCAATCTCCTTTCATTCCTCAATCCGATCTACAACGTAAATCACTAATCATCGGAGGTGAAACAGACATTGGTAATTCTACATCTAGTAAGATCTATGGTCCTAGGATTTATGGATTTCGCGTCAGTGAACGTGCACGTAGCGGGTCACGCATGTGTGTTACTTTCCCTTCTCTTTTAGAGTGATTCGTGGATTGGCTGATCACAATGCTGTGATGGGAATATGTAGGCAATGGCTACGGTTACGGCCAAGGGATGAGGAGGAGTTTCAACGAGGATTACAACAAGTAGAAGACTCCAATAAAGCCCTTGATTCAAACTAGTAGTGACACCTTTATCTCACTCCCTCTTTTGCTGCAAGACCTCCACCACATGTGTTATTTAGTTTGACAATCTATTCTCGAGTCACCTCTTCAAAGAACTATATGTCATGCGAGTTTGATATATACATATATATGGGTTTTGTGAATACGATGATTTGAAAGAAATTTCAATCTTTAGGTCAATTTGATTGGCTTATCTATGTTGTCAGTGGGGTGGGGTGAGATGAGGAAGTTTGATTCTTAGAATCTTGGTTGACTTTTTGACCAAATTCATCCAAGATCATTGTCACTTTGATCAATATCTCACCCAGGCTCTTTGGGCTTTCCAAATCAATTCAACCAGTCGCGTTCCCTGAGGCTGTGACACATCTTGTACAGATTTCGAGGGCGCGGAGGTGGCCGCGCAAGGGACTTCATTAAGCCAAACAAATCAACATGAAAAGGGTGGTGGTGAATACATAGATGAGTACAATAGTGCACTGTCACGTCGCACTCTTGCCTTGGTGATGATCGGCTGGACATAAAGTGATCAGATACTGGATTTCATTTGGATGTATTCCAGATTGAATGAATGAGCTTCAAAACCTTATATCCTCGACCAAAAGTATGCTAGAAGAGCCTAGCGGGATGATGAGTTTGGTTTAGAAGCTTGGTTGAATTTTAGCATTCAGACAAGCTCACGTTTTGAGAGCTGTGAATCTTACAGAGCTATAATGAAGCTTTAGTTAGTATGAACTTCAATCGATGATTTTTCTTTTCTCTTTCGTAAGTTAAAGTTCAAAGCTGTTCAAGTTCAATTTCCTAATATCAGACTATGTATGTACACACACACGCACACACTTTTCATCATCATTGACTTGGAAACTCAACTTATCTATCTATGTCTTTCTTTTGATCAGTGTCCACAGATTCTTATCATTCGATGGTAATTCTCCGCGGGTTTTCTCGATTGATGAAAACGATGATGTCGTGGGTTTACTGGATGTGATGTGATGTGAATGTATGTTCAAGAATGAGTTGATTGGATTTGAAGTTTGAAGGAATCTGATCATGGTGAAATGGGTTTACTTGGATCGTGTTGATCGCTAGATATCTAGATGAATATGTAGTAAGGAGAGGGGTGTGTGTTTAAGGGGAATGAAGTACAATGCACATCATCATTCCAATGGATTGATTGATTGATTGATTGATTGGTTGGTTGATTGGTTGATGGATGGTTGATTGACGTCATTTGCTATTCCTGATTACCATCCCTGCAGTTCGATCGAATTGTAAACTGAAAGACCCTTTCTGACAACTTCAATCTTCAATCAACAACAACTTTGTCCTTACCATCTCATTCACAATCCTCAATCTTCATAGCCATCAATCCCCTCTCTCCTCAAACCTCTTCACCTTTGATCATGTCTCTCCCAGCAACTGTCAGGGACGTGTCTGAAAACCCTAGTGCAAAAGCTGTCACCAATCCCACTGACAAGGTGTTCAAATCCAAAGATGAAGAAAGAAAGATGCGTTTGTTAGTGACACGCTCATTCATCACCATCTCACTTTATCTCAAAACCTCCCTACCTGATTCACCCCTCTCTGACAAACTCAATTGGTATTATTTGTAGCTACGGGATCATTGAAGCCTTTCGCGCCGGGAAATATCCTTCAAACGCGCAGATTGATGAGACCCTCACTTATGCTACCACCCACTCACCTGTGGATGAATCAAAGCTAAGCTCAGATGGACGTCAACTTATCCAAGATTTTCGTGATATCATCGAAACCTCTCGAGTGATCGTTCAAAAGAAGAATGCTGATGAACTAATGCAAAACTTTCTTGTGAGTTTCTTTGCTTTCACCCTTTCATCTGTCTCATCTCTGACGTTTTTCTTTCCGGTCTTCAGTATCATACGCGACACGTGGATGGTGAAAGTCATATCCAGAAGATCAAAGACGCGTCGAACGCAGCTCCCAACAAAGAGGAGGCCAAAAACGATGGTCAAGCAGCTGCTGAGCATCTACGTACTCTTGCTAAATTGATTTACACTTCTTCTGAAACTCGAAGTACGTAATCCCTTGCCAACTGAATCCCCAAGATTCGTTACTTACCCTGAATGATTTTAGAATTATTAAAGGACATTAGTCTCTTGGCGCGAGACGTGGTAGCGGACGCTGCCGTCAAAGTTGCTGAAAACACAAGACCTGACGAAGAACAGCTCCGTCAGGTGGATGAGGCTGCTCCTGCAGATGAGTGGGTTGGGCCGGATGGTAGTACGCGATCTCGACACGAAAAGGTACCGATCTTTATCTCAGCTATACGGGAGCTCATCTCGAAGTTTCGTTTCACATCTGATTTTCACATTGAATTTTGTATATTTGAAGGCTCCCTCCACTGGCCTGGGTGAAAAGGCAGAGGAAGCCAAACGCCTTGCTTCCAAAGCGCAGGATGAGACCTCTAAAGTAGCCTCGAAAGCGAACTCTGAGGTTGAAGACGTGTCTTCGACAGCAAAATCGCACGCAAAAGATGCCTCTTCACAGGTTCAATCTACGGCCGATGGTACTAGTGGAAGCAATAATCGTGAACAGGCTTCTGCGACTGCAGATGAGGGAAAGAAAGTGGCTTCAGATAAAGCCGACGTTGCTTCAAGTATCGGTAATGAGAAAAAGAACAAACTCACAGATGCCTATGGAAACTTGGTCGGAAAAGTATGTCCACCTCTTGCCTCTGTTCATTCCGATTCTCTCATAATTGTATATTGCTTGATAGATTCCAGAAGAACATAAAGAAAAAGCCCGAAAAGCAAAAGAGGACACGAAAGAATACATGCAAGATAAGTTCCCAAAAGAACGACGGGATAGATTCATCTACCGATTGAAGAAGGTCATTGTTGAACAACAAAGACATCGTGACTACCAAGAAGCAATGTGGGCTTCATCTTACCCTGTTAAATGATTATGCCCCGCTAAAGGATTGTTTGCTGACGCTAGTTTCATCTATCTAGTGACTTTTTTCTTGGTATGGCTGAGACCTACCAAGGTCACGCCAAGGGTGTCACCTCGACTGCAGCCAATAAGGGTGGAGACGTCCTACATGATCCCGCCTTCAAACAAGCTCAAAAAGAACTACGTACTCTACTCGAACGATTTGCCAATGGCGAATCCTTACAACCTGTATTTGACGCCATCAACCAGATCTACGTTGACGCTCAAAATGACCCTGAGTTGAAAGCTTGGTTTCAAACTGTGGACAAGTATATTCGAAAAGTTTTGCAAGAACCTGGATACGTAATGAAAGACTCCTGTGATCAGACGGGTAGAGAGATAAATGAGTCAGGAAAGAAGTGTGAGTCGACTTGATCGGTTGGTATGTCTTCAGAGAAGAACAATCATTGACGCAGATATGGATTTCTGTCAGTCTGGGAACATAAATATGCTCACCATTGGCAAAAACTCTTTGATGAAACCGAAAGCTTCTTCACGCAATATGCAGAGGTGAATGATTTATGTCCTTGCAATGGTCACATCGCACTTGCTGACCACGATCCGCACGCTCTGATAGGACCCGCTAAATACTCGATTTGGAGCATGCTGGAAGAAACTGACAAAGGATCTATTCTTGAATTCAGAAGGTAGTTTGACCTTGAAGACTCATCTCTGGGAGGATATCACCTCCGTGATCCTTCCAAGTCTTTTGAAACACATTGGTTACATTCCAATTCCCCGGATTGGTGAGTAGTCGGTCCTGTTTCACGCACTTCTATCTCGATTTCGCGATTTAGCTACTGATGGGCTGGATCTCTTGGTAGAATACACGGATCAACAGTTAGATCTTGTCATCGAAAATTTGACATTGGAAGGCCAGAACCTTTTACCGAATACAGTTGAACTAGAGATGCGGAATTACTTCAAGGTGCGCAAGCTGACAAATAAATTTCTGGACTTTGGGCTGATTCTGTGATGAATTGCTTGACGGTTTGTGTAGCTTTCGGCTTATGAGAAGATCGAGAACGCAAACAAACACTCTTTTTGGATCAGCTTTAGTCAAATTCAGGCTGATCTGAGAGACGTCGCGTTTTACGTCCACAAGAAGGTCAGCTTTGCGCACCTGCTCCTACCTTTTCACGCTTATTCTCGCGAAGATCCTTGATTATATCTGATTCTGTGTCAAATTTCAACAATGCAATTTCAGAGTGGATTTCCAAAGATCAAAGACTCTGGTTTGGCGGATGTTGTAATATCAGGAAACGGAGTGTCAGGAAAGGTGCACATTGAAAGCTCAACGGCTAAAGATCGCGTCTTTACTGTCAAGGACGTGAAGGTGAAGGTCGACAAGCTATCCTTTGGTATCAGAGATACCAAACACAATTTCTTATATTCAACCTTGAGGCCCCTGTAAGTGCTGTGTACGCTTGTTGGGATGCCTCTGATCATGAAGATCTGATCGTTTCCTTCTCAAACATGCAGCGCACAATCTCTAGTGAAAAAGCAAATTGCCAAGGCAATTGAAGATGGAATTCGAAGCGGGCTTGGACAGTTAGATGCTCAATTTGTCGATATTAAAGAACGACTAGATGACGCCGAAGGGGACGATCAGATCACCAAGATGGATGTTATCAAGGATACATTCACTTCCAAGAAAGACGATGCTTCCGCTCAAATAAATGAAAAGAAAGAGAAGACGGGGACCTTTAAGCTAGTAGGGAAGCGTGAGAGCAAGATGTATGTCTGGATCCGATGTTACCTTTATCTTCTAATTCTCCTCTTGATATAATAACTTACTCATCTTTTTGGGCAACAAGAATCGATTGGGCGTCGAAGAACTCGTTGGTAGAGAAACAAGGTGCTAAGATGGATGCCATCGCCACTCAAGGTGGCCAACCTGCTGCAGACGGATGGAAAACTGATGCCTTTACAATGTTGAGTTCTATAGCATTTCTCGAACAAACTGAAGAGACCATCTGGACCCTACAGCTGACATGATTCTTTGAATGATGTTCTCCGCGGTCCGATTGAAAATGCACCAGCGTGAGCGCGAACTGAGGTTAATTGGCGCTCACATAAATTGAAGTGCCATCAATGCGCACATCACGTTTCCTGCTCAAGTTAATTAGTAATCGGTCCTCAGAAGATTAATCATGTAGTACTTTACTCAGCTTCAATTTGTTCTGACAATTCACTAGAATTGAAGAACCCTCTAGTCTCCAAGACAAAGTTCAGAGTAGCTTGGTCATTTGAAGTCTAAGACTTCTGGGAAGATCCAGAATGAGTTTTCAGTCATTTCACTCCTCCCACATACTGCCACAGTCCAATCGAATTTGAATTCTACCAGATTCACACTATATAAAGTTGTAAATCATTACTTGTGGACAACTTTTCATCAATAAGTTGTAATTTCATGATTTAAAGCATGACTCTCACATCACTTCATTATCTGGAAGGTACTGCCTTCTACAAGGTTCCATCCAAACCATTTGGTACTCAAACCCCTCTGTCCTTCATTTCAAACTTTGCTGTCTAGCCTACAGCCAGGAGTGAAATGTCTCATGAACTCTCATCTCCTCTGACAGAGCTATTTTTCATGGATTATGAAAAGAAGAACAACACACAAATTTACTTTGTGACTAGTTCATTGAAAAGCTGATCTCTGACTATATCTTTCATTGAGCCAGAAAGGCTGTATCCAATTCCAAAAACTTTCTATTTGGCTAGATAGGAAATATTTCAAAATACAAATAACTAATTTCCCAGGTGAGCTACAGCTTTGGTGCATTAACAACACATCAAGATGAAGGCAATGGAATTCCAATGAGCTACAAATCAAGGGTTTTGGCCAAGAATAGAAAGGGATATGAAGGATTGTAGAATTCAAATTATCACCTTGTCATCCATGAGCCAAATGTTGATACATAGATATCTGTTACAGGTTGTAATCTGATGATTCTGGAGGGTTTTTT
>KZ122814.1:6764-23595 GCA_002157025.1 Melampsora abietis-canadensis | reverse complement strand
GTTGTTGTTGTTTGAAATTCATAATAATGTTAGAATGAAGCTGACTCAGTGGAAGTGAAGTTGACTGATACACCTGTTGATGACTCTGAGGGTTTGGGGATGTTGTCTTGAAGTGATCAGGTTGACCTACAAGTCCAGAAGACATGATTGCTATGAAATCAGATTCTTTTTAAATTGGGTTTGAATGTCAAAAATCAAAAAAGTTTAGAAAGAAATAAGGACTATGTAGAGAAGATTGGGAATGATTTCTCTTTTCCACAATTCAGATTAAGATGATGTGAGACTTATGGAATTGTCAAGATTAAAAAAAAAACAATCAATCACAACAAATGCACCAAGAATATGATTGTATTCAATTTCAACGATTTAAGTGAGTAAATGTAGATAGCGTAATCTTCTAGTCAAGTGATGTATATTTCAAGTACCCTTGGGGGGCTTGAATAAGACTCAAGAGTAAGTGGTCTATGTAAGTAAGATGAATGATGAAATAGAGGAAGTTGATTGAGAAATGTGAGTAGATGGAAGGGTGATATGGAATAAGGAATAAGGAAGGAAAGAGGATAATTGAGAGAAAGATGAAGAACGGAGAGTAATGTGTATAGGTCAAGAAGGTACATAAACAGTTGAATTTATTGATCTGATCCAATCGAATCGAATCTGATTAAATTTTCAACTGAATTCAAGTCTGAGATGAATTTTCCGGAGTTAGATCTCGAATTCAGACTGGGTTTGGTTTTACAACAACATTTACTTAGCCAAGAATTGAGATTGAGATTGAGATAAACGAAACTTGATTGATTGATTGATGAATTGCTTGCTTGATGGATGGATGGATTGCTTGATTGCTTGATGGATTGATTGATTTTGTAATAGAATCAAACTTTCATCAATCAAAATAGAATGAGCCATGTTCGAGATTATGGATTTGACTGATCAAGTTTATAAAATTAGGGTACTCAAAGCTACATAAGTACAACGCGTATATACATAGTTGTCGTACATCGTTTTTTTGTTTTGGCGGGGAAAAAAACAATCAAAGTATTTTCGAAGTACACAAAAAAACACTACATACGGCAACTATATGTATACATAAATATATGTAGTTGGTTTGAGTACCGCAATTATAATTTCAATTTTCAGAACAACACAATGATCCCATGCATCGCCATACAATAAATTGCAATCACAACCATCGCCAAAGCTCTCCTCAATCATATTGTACTTACTTGATCCCGACCGAAAATAAAATTCAACTCTAACTCAACGAAGTCCCTCTCGGCGAGCAAGAATTCAACTACAAAACAAAACTCATCTAATCCAGATAAAGATTCCTTCGATCGAATTACAATGATTCGGTTTTGGTGTGTTAATCAATCCCCGGATGTCTTGGCCAAAACCAGTATTCATGTTCGCTTATTCACACCCTCGAATATTGCCCATTTTGTACAAGACTTAAATACACAACTGATGAATCATCGAACGCATACTGTAGTCTGTTCTGCAGCAATCTCTGGAACAACCCATACCTCCACTCAGCAAACCTTGAGAAGTGCTGATCAGAGGATTGATGATCCTTGACTTCTGGCAGATTCAAGCGTACGTAAGTCATGACTGTACATACCATAAAGCTGAGTCACTTAAAAAGGATTCTACATACACACAATAAATAAGCCTAGGTATGTAGATGAACAATCTTCATCCATAAGTCCCCAGACCAATTCTTGTCTATGATCGCTTGCACAGGGCTAAGAAACTCTGCTGTATTACCGCTACTTATCAAACAAATCAACCTAGAACAGCATTCATGGCTTAGGCTACATTTCTTCCTTGATACATAGGCTTATAGATCACGAGTCAACTGTTTGGCCATGTGCCCTTTGTGTATGAGTTTGATGCATGATAATGGAGGCTCAAAAGCGCACTCGAACATCATTCATTGCTACTGACCATCAGAACTAGAGTGGTATGTATCATGTCGGTGTCATCTGAGATCACGAGGTTCTTTGTGTATGGTTGATTATTGGTGTGTGATGCTTGAGAGGAAAGTTTCCGATGCCAGCGGGGAAGATTAACTTTCGATGGTCGTTTAACTCGGAATCCCCAAACAGACGGATCAGTCACCCTTTTCGCGAGCATCTCCCAGAATCATCATCTAAAACTCTTCTTCCCTTCATTTGTATCTAGCGCATCATCGTCGAACTGTACTCACAAGGATATCATCAACGGTTCACAAAAGCAAGAAGCGCTTTCCCCAGTCAAATTCTACCAGGATAGATCGGGAGATGAAGAGTTGGATGCTTCACCCCAACTCATACACAACTTGTTTACGCTGAGCCAATGCCATACTTCCAATCCGTTGTCCTGAATCCCGAAACTTCATGTATTGGATGGATTCTTCCATGTCTACTTTTTGATGGAAAACTCGAGTCAAAATGCACCAAAAGATTCGGTGAAAGGTTTGAAAGGCATGAGAAGGAATCCAAACTATCTTGTCATCATATGAATAGTACTTTTGATGTCCATTAGATACTCAATTTCCTCAATGAATTTCGTTTTCAGAAATCCAACAGTTCCCTTCACCCTGAAGGCAGCTCAATCAAAGCCCAAAGCATCTTGTCAGCTGCATGCAAGCCCAGTCAATGAAGCATATCTGGTCTAATAGGTCCAAGGAGCAGATGCTACGTTTTCAGATCGGCCTCGTTAGAAATGTTGAGCGTTTGAGGGGAAAAGTGCAATAAGAACACAAGGACAAAAGATACCATTGAGTGGATATTAAAAGAAGTCTCAAGGAAGGAATGGGATCCTACGCATTACCATACTGTCTAAGCCAAGTTATCAGACGGAGTTGTTCATGAAGCATAGGATAATAGATATCAACTCTAAATAAAAAGCTTTTGTAAGCATCATGAAACGTGGTTGAGAATGTGATAAGACTTCACGAAGGAAACATCAGAGCATCAAGCACGTAGAACTGCAAGGCTTCTGGCTTGAGGGAAGGCCAATTTGTTACAATTGAATTTTGGAAGCTTACTCTTCATTGCATGACGATTCCTTCCAAATCAAAGATACAAATCGGAGCACTAACAACACCGTTTCCATCAACTCTCAGCGATCACTACCCTCATCTTCGAACTCTTTAACACCTGTTGAGGATCTATCAATATGCAAATCCACCGCCCCGCTTATAGTAGCCATTATCCTGGCTCTGGATGGATCAAATGCCATTTAGCCGCCTCCTGAGATCACCCCTTGAGTTCCATTATCAGAAAGAAGTTACTCCTGACACTGTACTATACCGTTTGAATACAAAACGATATCGGAGGCTCGATTTTGATTATTTAAGAGTTCCACTGCGGTTGACAGATTGATTTGGGGACATAGCAGGACATCTCAAGGTCACACACCGTTCACGATCTTCTTGACGACGATCCAAAAGAATGTGGGACTCAAAGGATGATCCCGCGGAAGTCTTACACAATCAAAATTGGGCCTCCAGTATCGTTTTGGATTCAAAACCTACAGCACAGGAGTCGCTTCCTTCTTAATCATAGAACTCAAGGGACGATCCCAAGAGGCGGCTAAAGGGTATTTCACCCATCCGGTGCCAGGGTCAAGGCCGTTATAAGTGGTGCGGTGGATTTGCATGTTTATTATTAGTAGATCTTCACCAATCTGAGCAGCTTTTTGGTGGTAGGTCTGTTCATAGTTTATATCTTAGCCATCTCCTACCAACTGTTTTGAACGTCAATATGATTCTGTTGAATCTGGGACTTGATCAGGTGTATATCCTTGGAAGGGACCTGAACAAATCTAGTGGTGTCTTGCATTTTGAGTGATTCTACTGTTTTGAAAATTATCGAAGGAAATTATAAATGTGTTCCATAGACATTGCTTTTCCAAAGTCTTCAATATCGAATTCACGTATGGACTTCTTCAAGAAGAAACAACTCAGGATGAGTTTTTTGAGGTCCAAGAGTTTCTGTGCGATGGTATTTTCAAAATGAAAGTTCTGCGAGTTCTGTGTGCGTTACGCGTAGAAAGAGACCTTTGATGAATGCTAAGTTATCAAATGAAATTGTCAACAGGGATTTTGAATACCTAGCTAGGAAATCCTAAAGACTTATGACGGTTCTGATCTGGATGTGGGAGATGAGGTTGACCGCTTTGATTAAGGTAGCTAGAGAATACAGAGAAGCATAGTGTCAGGGAGATAGAGTCACAGATTGATGAGATGTGAAAAAACATGGTCATATACTTGTGGCCCTGTTTTAGTTTCAGTGCAACGAAGGTTGAAGAGAAGCGAGCTTGGCATATGGGCAGATACCTTCACTCAAGTACGGAGTGAGAAAGGAAACAATGGTTCAACAAGGGGCAATGATCATTGCTGTGATACACGACGGGGTGAAGTGGAGGACGGCTGAGTGCGGTATTTCTGGATTTGGGCAGCTAAAGACATATGTGATTGGCCAGGTCTGGAATGAATTTCTTGGGACGGAAATAGATAAAATGCTTCTGATTAGAAAAGGCTTTTAAGGAAATGAAAAAGAAAAGAAAAGCAAGCATGAAAGCCCATATAATGAAATGATATGAAAAGAAAAATCAAGGCATCACAAGCCTTGTAGAATGTAAGTTTTGGGAATGTATGGCTACTTTCCGGTTTCTCGATGTTGCCTTTACCAAACCATAACCACACTTAAACTTTTGACATTGTTTTGTTTTCCAAAGTTTTGAGAGATAAAAGTATTGATGCAATAGAAACATTTGACCACCAGGGAAGGTGAATTTGACAAATTTATTCAACAGTCCCCATCGTATCAGCAACATCTTCTTGGGTTGGTTGTGCTCGTAAATGTATGGGTGAGCATAGAGTTGAGCGTTGAGTTGATTTTTATTGAACACTTTTGGTGAGATGTAGTTCAAATTATGTTGTCTATCCGGATATGGAGATAAACTTTTCAAAAATCTTGGAAGATCAAAAGATCTCAGGAATATTATGAACTCCAAGAAGATACCAATGAGCAGATTCAAAATAGAAGTCTAATGCTCATCAAAAATATCTCACATTATTGTAAAAAAACACATACATAAGGAAAAGCTTATTTATGAGGCACTTGAGCTAGGATAATATTCCTTATTTATTCTGCTATAAGTCTCAAAGATAAAAGGAAAATTTGACATGCAGTGGCTTGATAATCCTCTGGTCAATCATCTTGGTATCATTCTAAGCTCGAGTAAGCCCCTCTTGCAAGAGTGCCTAGGGCTTACGTTGTAAGGTTTATAAATCATGATCGGCGCTTTGGAGCTTGACAGAAAATGGAGACCAGCATGTCTAGAATCTAGATTGCCTTTTGTGAAAGAGTGACGAAAAGAATCTGTAAAATAATGACGTACATAGCTTAAGAAGATTACCTCAGAGTCACGCATTCGGTTCGGTCTTTTGAAGTTTTACCTTCTGTAGCTATCCGGGTCGAGCCGGATATGTAAAGCGATTTTTAATGAGCCGATGATGAGAAATTGAAGTTATCAATTCAGTTGCACCACTTTGATCAAATTGTCAAGACTTCAATCAAACTGAAACCATTTTGAAAGAAAAATTAGCAGATAAATGTTAACCTTCTTCCAATCCATTCTCATTTGATTATCAAACCACCAACAACCCTTTCATCGAACAATCCAAAATGTCATCAAACACACTCTTACAAGAAGCCGTCCTTCGTGCTGCTCATCAACATGACTCCAACACAAATCCTGATTTACCACCATCACCCAATAAATCATACTTAACCCATAATCATACCAAACAATCATCAAACTCATCATCAGATACTGAAGATTCAACTATCACAACTGTTCATACACCTATCTATCCAAGATCACCTCAACCAGGTTGTACACCTATCGGTAGTAGATCCACTTCACCCACTTTCTTAAACCAATCATCAAACCTGTCTCCTAATTCAAGCCCCCAAAAAAATCGGTCAAATAATCGAGTCGGACTGAAAGCAAAAAGAGCAGCAGCTGCTAAACTCAAAGCTTCTTCTTTCGATCCACTTTTAAGATTTCCTCAACAAATCAGTATTAGAATCTTTGAATTGATCGGTTTAGGTGTAGATGGATCTGGTGGTTCTGAGGGTGACATCTTTTCTGGTGTACGAGATTTAATGAATTGTGGTTTAGTTTGTCACAAATGGAAAGATAGTGCGACTATAAGTTAGTAATTTCATTTCTCATCGTCATATCCCATTCATTTCCAATCTCATTGCACTGATTTCTCTCTTTCTCTCTTTTGCGTGACCGCAGATTTCGTTTGGTTTAAACTTTATAGTTCCACCGGTTACTCTTTACCAGAAGAAGCTTTTGCAACCGCCACCTGGACCCGAAAAGATTCCAAAATAGATTGGTCATCAAGGTACCGACTTAAACATAGAGTAATCGATAAAACTATCCAAGAAGATGTAGATCAAACAGAAGTGATGACACCAAATCAACTAAGACAAAAAGAATGGGAAGACGAAGGTGATGAACGATTTGCGAATAAACTCGAAGCTAGAGCTTATTATAAAGAATTGGGTGGTAGGAAGTCTAGGAATAAGAATGTCAGGACTTATTCGGATCGAACTGGTTGGGGTGCTTATGATGAAGATTAGATTATGATTCATCAAATGAAATGATAATCATCTTTGGATCAACAACTGGTTAATTCACACCTGGACCTTTCAAGCATTCATCAAATTTTCTGCAAAATATATAATATTTATAATTCATAAAGAACAATTAAGTTATACTTTGACGATTCATTTACTTATAGTCCTTCTTCCCCTTCGTCCTTCTGATCCACATCTCGATGCAATCATGTGTTGTATTCATATTGTCATCTACTCCTCAAGGTCCTTGTTTTCACTCATCACGTAGTTCCATCCGAAGTTTTATTGCGTAATGCATTTTATAGCTTGCGAGTGTTTTCAAATACTGGGATTTTCGTGCGAATGAGACACTTAGTTCCATAGATCTCCATAGAAAGATGTAACAAGTCTGTGGTTCACTGATTAAGTACCACCGAATTAATTTCCCGAAAACCCGTTGAGGCGAGCAAGTGATGAGATCAAGACCATGGGACAATCCAAAACTCCACTAAGTTGATACCTTTCTCATTTGAAGGAGTATTCTGCGTAGGCCATGGAATACTATAATGATGAAATGGATCGTTTGAAAGTTTTAAGTTGAGTTGAGACGATAAATCAAATCTTAGTTCCGCTTCTTGAAAATAATCATTAATCTTGAATTCACAGAACCCAAGTTTCTTAGATCAATTTAAACCCAAAAGAAAAGTCAACAACAAATGTGTGAGAAGTGAATGAAAATACATTGATTGAGTGGAGAGATTGAGATCCTGACTCACTTTAAAAAGCTTGATACTTGGTTGATTTGTTAAGGTAATCTTGACAAAATAAAAATCGATCTTAGGTGAAATACTAAGATAAGAATAAGTTAAGAAAATCTTTATGACTTCCATTCCATACCCTTTTCTTCTATGATCTTGAGAGGCGATCATGATTTCTAATTCTGCTATTGTTTTTTCTCCATCAACTTTGTTTTCTGCATCTTCATCATCAAGAGACGGAGATGTGGTTGATAGAAATAGATTCACATCACCACTATATTTTCAATGTGCAAACAACATGAGATCAGTATCAACACTTCAGATAACTTGATTTTGATTTTACTCACACCATTCGATGATTACCTGAATGTGCAAACCTGAAAGAATCATTAAAGATTCCATTCTCTTCATCAGATAAAGCTAAATCTCTTTCTAAAATGATAAAAGTTAATTCTATTCTATCGAGTAGGTAAAACATAACAAAACACATCAGTATCATCATTTGATCAAAGAGCTTCGAATTTATTTAGCGATACATGAAGCTTAACTATCTGAATCATTTGACCAACTTTTACACATCTCATATTCTTCTTCAAGTGTCAAACTTTCACTAGCCGTAAGTGATTGTAATTCTGAATCTTTCATCCATTCGTTATAAGTTTCCACATGTTCTTGTCTGTTCATTTACATTCAATTTTCATCAGTTACTTTTAATCTTCCATTCATGGTCAGAAGTGAATCTTACTTACCGATAAGGTACTAAAACTACCCTTGGTCCTACCAGCGCGGTATGCTCATTGAGCTTCATCTTTCGATCCAGTAAGACGGAACTTACCTTACCTCGATTTTCCTTGATTTTCTTTTTTGAAGTTTTGAGCTGTGAAGACTCCACTCCGGCAAGAAGTGTATGGCCCTGAAGTTTTTTGCATGACCCCGGTCTTTGTAACTTGGCCCGAGACGATTGCTCAAGTTGAAATTCTTGATGACCAATTTCCCTGACCGTGGACTTTGGAGCTGCTGAGGAGGGTATATAGTGGTTTGAACACAGATTACACATCCTCGTCGAGATGAGACTCAGAGGATGTTCAGATTCCCTCAAATCTTCCCTTCGAGGGCGTTGACGCGGTTGCGCGAGGTGCTTACTCAAGCTCACTCAGATACCCACTACAGATCATGATGACTTGCATTTTCGATCATATCGAGCAAGGAGCGATCATCATATCAAGGACGTTGCCGCAAAAGACCGCCTGATTATCGAGGAGTTCACTCCAGTCTTTCCGGGAGAATGTGATTTGGTTTTTAGTGATTTGGTGACACAAACACAAATGGGTTTGGTCTCTTTACGTGAGCGACATGCATCTGATTCGATAGATATTGTCCAAATCTCAAAGTTTCAAGAAGCAATCCCAAATCAACATCAGGTCTTGCCATGCTCAAATGAAAATCTGATGTTCTATAAAGATCTCCGTTCCAAAAATCCAGGCACAAGCTAGTCTCACCGAGGCTACTGGTGCCATTGGCTCTTGGCTTTGGCGTCTTCAACCGTCAAAACAGATGGCTTCAGTCCATGGCTCAATTTCTCTACTTTCTTTCTTCGTCTTTCTTCCCCGATCCACACAAAGTTGTGGTTAAATTACTCATTTTTTTCAAGTAATATCTATCTAAATAGCATATCATCAATCTAATCATACAGAGTAAAGCCTTTTGATATTAAGATAAACTTTTCAGGACCACTAAATCTTTTCTATCAAAGAACTTCTCTACTGACCGCCATCTTCTACTTATCTTTTTTAAGGGTACCTGATTGCCCTTCCGATTCCCTTCTTCTTTCCTTTTTTCCTACTTCTTACCTTTATCCTTTCTTCAAGTTGATCTCGATATCCGCTCTATCAATTTATCTTCAGATATCCTCCTCCTTCACCTACAATCGCTATTGCCAAGAGGGCTTCCTTCGATTAAGCAAAGATCGCGGCTACAGGTGCGTATTTCTTTATCAGGTAGTTCTGTACCACCGTCGATTTAGTATCCTATGGACATTTTGTGACGAGTCGACTGACTATGATCTCGTGATTTGTACCTGCAGAG
Organism: Melampsora abietis-canadensis; assembly: GCA_002157025.1. Taxonomy (NCBI): domain Eukaryota; kingdom Fungi; phylum Basidiomycota; class Pucciniomycetes; order Pucciniales; family Melampsoraceae; genus Melampsora; species Melampsora abietis-canadensis. The sequence continues at coordinate 14,129 of KZ122814.1, read as the reverse complement.
CTCTTACAATCATTTATAGGATATCTCTCCTTCAGCCCATCCAACACACTCTCGGACAATCAATCAAATACATGAAGACCCAACACAATTGGTCCAATTAATGAATAATTTATTCACCTAATAATCACCCTTTAATCTTGATTCTGTTATAACACATTCTTTCTGAATCTTACCTAATTCAATTTGGCTATCTCTTTCTTCGTCTTACTCTTCCTTTTGCTGAAAATTCAATAGATCTTATCTTTTATCTTTCATTCACACTTCTTAGTTGATAGATATACTTGAAAAATTATCTTTCTTTCACAGAAATATTTAGTTGGATAATCATTTTTGTGTTATGTCTCAAATATCTGATATGTCAAAGATGAAGCAGTCCAGACGTAGTCTTATAGCTCATTCTTCATTCAAAGGACCTCATACCAAACGTCAAATTCCTCAAGCCAATATCAATAACTTTGTCTCCAACCTTCGACGGGTGACGCCTGATCCCACCGAATCAGAGCTAAACGATATCTCAACAGATCATACTGGAGCGAATAACTCTACTGGTGATACTACTACTACGTCTACCGCCAAACATCCGGCCAAGAATACCACTTCAGCTACCAACACTACAAAGGCTGCGAAAGCTCCGCATAACATTAGTGCAGTGACTTTAACGTTGCCCAGTAAGTCTCGTCAAACTGCAAGCATAAACGCCAAACGTCCCACAACGTGAGTAGTCTACCTTCTGCTTATCTTGAAAGAAATCCCTAATCTAACCATATAATCTATCTTCAAAGGTCGCCAATCTCTTCTATCACAACTCCTCAAGCACAAGCTCCCGCTTTGAATGTTGACCCAGACGTTGGTCGAGAAGTATCCCGTTCAATGTCTCCGACAACGCTATATGCAATCATTGCTGGTGCTACTATCTGTGTTGCAGTTTTATTTTTTGGCATTTGGAAATGTTGTAACAGAAAAAGAAGTAAGCATCTCCGAATCCTCAATCGAAAAACCAAACTTTTATCAATTTTTCCTCCTTGACATCTCTCTCATCCGTTCTCCTTTAGCACGTGAAGAAAAACGTAGATCACTTTGGGGAGTAGATGAATACCGAACATCTTTCTATGATTCACAATCCGAAAAACCTAAAACAAATGATGCCAAATTATTAAATCAGTTCAATGGAAATCGAATTGGAGATGAATCATTTAGTGAAAAATCTTTTTTATCTAAATCAATCGGTCGAAACAATCGGAATCGAAATTCAAAGAATCGAGAATCCAAATTATGGGGTAGTGCTGAAGATTTAGGTGATACTACTTACCATATACCATTACCTTACAATACTGCCAATAATCAAAGGAATGAAACCAAGTCACTCTATGAAGATTTAGATTTCGGTCCTGCGGTCATGTCAACCCAATCTGACCTTCCTTCAATCCCATCAATTCCTCCAAATGTTCATCATTCAAAAGATTCTCAATGTGGTATTGACAGTGATTATAATGGTAGTGTGAATGGTTTAGGATATAATGGATGGGAAAGAGCATATCAAATCTCTCCGAATGAACTTTCGGATCAAATCCTTCCGAATCATAGAGGTATCAAGAAGACTGAATTGACCAAGTCTAAAACCACTTCAGATCGTCGTCATAAACCTAGAGCTATCAAACCTAACTTTCCTACTTCTTCATCCATGAATCGTTTGAGTGAACTTGGTGATCGTGAATTTGATCATCAAAAGGAGATGGAGAGACGGAAGAAGGATACTATCATGGGTTTGACTGAAGCTTATGGAAATGCAGATGGATGGGGAGGCGTTGAATGTAAGTGCTTTCGTTAAACTATCATCATTGAATCTACGGTTTGGCTCACTGTTCCGTAAACCTCTCCAGTGGATCCTATGCCAACAGACTCGCATGTGATGCGTGATTACTCATCAAACTTCCCCAGCATGCCTTCTGCTATTCCATACCAACCTCCCACACAATTAGCTATTCCTACGCCCGCTGTGATCTCAGGACCCGATTCTAGAAGCGTTGCGCCGCATCCTAATGGTCTGCTCCCTGGTCATTATGCCTCGAACTCTAACAGACCATTAATGAGTCCATTAGAAGCTTCTAAGGAGTTAGAAGATATGCTTCACCGTCTTGATAAAGATTTATCACCACAACCCTCTCCAGCTGAAAGTGCACGTTATTTACAAGATCGGTTTTCAAATTCAGGTTCAGCCATCTATAATCCTGCCACACCTTTCTATGGCCAAGCCTTTTCACCTAATTTCAATACTAATTCAGAAGAAAGAGACCGACATGTGATTCAATCTATACCTTTATCAGATACACCTAGGATCATTGGAGATGTATCAGCTACATTGACTAATCCTCCAACTCGTGGAGTTAGTTATTATTCTCAAATATGCGATATAGCCAATTATACAGGACAGATTGGTCAACCTGAAGGAGTCGTGCCTGGTCAATTTGCCAGATACTCTCAACTCTATCCAAATTTGAAAGAGATCAATTCGAATCAGAATGATGAAAGTCAAACTGAAATTTTGAACGTTTTACCAATCATCACTCCTACACCTGAATTCGATTTACCTGAACTTCGATCTACTCAAACCTCACCCGAATTCAAAAACTTATATCCCTCATTCCAAAGTCCTTCGTATCCCACTGCACCATTACCAGAAATCCTTGTTCGATCTGACTCTCAAAGCCAAGGTGTCAACCACCCTTCCGAAGACGTTTATTGTGGGATCAGTACTTATGATCAACAGCCAGTACAACACCAAACCAAAGGAGGTCTTTCTTCTAACAACAATGGGTTCATTCCACTCGGTCAAATGAATTTCGAAAGACAAGATCAACCAGAATACCGGAGTCCGACCTTTAGCGTGTATGGGATGTATAACAATAATCCAACATCAAACCATTAAGTTATGTTTAGTTTAGAATTCTTTAGATGTTCACAGGAACAAATCGTGTCATAAGTGAGATTTCATTGTTGAAAGATTGATTTTCAATGTGCTTGATATTTGTACTTTTGATTGATTTGTTCATAAAAAACTCCTTCTGATCTTTTTTTGGTTACTTGTAATATCAAGTTTTCTTATCCATTCAAGTCACTCGCTCACTCATTCATTCCGTAACTTATCAATTCTTTATACTCTTTCGGACACTTGTTCCTAGTATATGCTCTTTCAATTTAATTTTAAATCTTTAGTAGTATACAATGAATGTTTAATTCTTATTATTCTTGAAACTTGAACAATTTTGATTGTGGAAGTACAGATCATAAATCATTGATTTTAACTTTGTCCGATAAGGCAAAGTCATGGCCATGAGCCAAGGAGTACATTTGATTTTGACGTGGATCGGGTAGGCTCGATCCCTTGTGAATCGATCGTTTACTACGTCCGGATGTTGTTTTGTTCTGATTCGCTTCAATATTAGCAGAACACATCCGAAAATCAAACATCAATGTGGACTAAATCAAGTGTTCTGATCACACAAGAGCAGTGGACTAAAGCGTTGAATTAGCGACAAGAGGACGGTCTTCCAACGATCACATACAAACCCATCCAATCCTTCGAAGTACAAATCAGGAATCCAAACTGACCTACGACGACAAATTGTCGAAGAAGAAAAAGGATAGGCGAACCAGCTCGAAAGCCGGTTCGTCCGTTCAAGAGATTGTGCATCGGCTTACATCATGGACATAAACCCGCCAGCGGTTCTGAGTGAAGCGAATGGGTCGCTGTGCCATGCGCAGACTCACTGACGACAGTCAGGTATCCTTGATCACCCAAGACTGCAAACGCAAGGTAAGTATGAAGAAGGGCTCCGCTTTTGTGTACATAACCCGCTCTTCAAGGGGTCGGGTTCAAACCCGGTGGGCGAGAGTTCACGGGTCTCAAGTTTAGTTGATTAACGCTTATTTCTCTCAAGATAAACATGGCTATGAGGATTTCAACATCAATTCAGTCTTGATGAGCGAGTAATTTATGCATTTGGTACTTCATACTTTACAACCTCAGTGCCAGGGCTGTGTTTCAACTTGGGTACTAGGGATTGGTCAGATAACTTATAAGATGACTGATTTTCTCTTCTTGAACACTTGACCACACCCGCTTCAGTAAAAGTGAAAGGCTCGTTATGTTCACATCCCGCTGCTGAGCAACAGTAAGACAAAGCTATAGTATGTGTGACGAAGATCAAATGTGCTCGAAATGGAGTTTGGCGTTTAAAATCATGTACATTTTCTTTTTCAAAACTGAGTCACATCATAATCTAGATATAAGCTAAATCAAGTGAGATCGAATTGGTTTACAGAAGTCATCTTTTTCAAATACGATGAAAGTCTTGTTAAGAGTGTCGAAGGCCACTCATTAGAGTCTGGGGGATAAGTCTTCAAGTGTTTGAGAAGCCAATCAGCTAACTCATACGATTCACTGTTGGGTTGCTCCTGTTAGAACAGGTTCAAAGCAAACATATAAATCAGGCGCGTTAATTAAACATAATTGCATCTCAATCATGTCAAACTGACCTGTAAGGCTAACCAATAAAACGTCAAGATTCCTAAACAAGCAGTACGATTTTCAGATTTGATTTCTTTTGCAAACAAAGTCATAGTCGGATTCGGTTCAGAAGAGACGGTGTTTACAAAGCGAGACTTCAAAGTCTCTGAATTCTTTGTATCTATCAACTGCAATGTCTTCAATATCTTCGTAGATAAAGGTTTTGTTAGTAATGAACCACTAATATCACTTTGGGAAAAAAGATAACGAAAGAGTAACCAAGAAGTTTCAGAGTCTGGATACGCTAAAATCATCTCTTGAATTGTGATTAGAAATGAATCTGTGAATAAGTTTTTTGAATCGATTGATTGACCGAAAAGTGTATTCCAAGATTCGATAAGGTATGTGATATAATGAGTACATGAATGATCACGTGGATGTGATTGCCAAAACCGCTTCAATCTTTCGATTTCTTTGTCCAGAGAAGGCTTTAAATCTTCGTAATTTAGTCTAAATAGACCCTCCAGTAGCCACATTCGATGTCGCCAAGCAAAGTAATTACGAGGATAAATATCGGCGCAATTCGACGTGAACTCGAATTCTTCGTCAGAAGCACAACTAGCCGGGGCCATTCTTCCAGGCTGAGATAATTGAGCGCTGCTCAAAGTTGCACCATCTTGTAGTAAATATGTTTCGATCAAACACCATCGACGATGTTCCCAAAGTGTAGAAGATTTGGCGTGTGATGCTATCGACAATATTAGAGTGGTAAGAGCAAGCTCTCGCATTAATGATTGTCTTCGAACTTTCAACATCTCCTCCGGGCTAGCACGATCTGTTAACCGCTGCACGAGTTGTCTGCGACATGATGCGGCAGTTATGTGATCGGGGTTCTGAATCAAAAGGACCTTTGTGAGTTGATCCAAATCAAAGAGAAGTGTGTCGATTGTCGAGTCGCCCTCCGGTTCCACTTGATCGTGTTTCAAAACATCAGAAAGTTCGTGATCGAGCTTAAGAAAGTTGGTATGGTTTCCAAATCGTTTCTTAAATTCAGAGTATCGTTTACCGAATTCAACACAAGCGTAGGCATAGACTTTATATAACGTTTTTTGATAAATTGCCAGCTTATCTTCTTCATAGACAACATAAGGATGATAAGGATTCGGATCTTGGGTAGGAATTAGAGGACATTGAGATATTTCAATGGCTGTTCTACATTAAATGTGGATTGATGAACCTGATGAGTTACTTTGAAGTTTACCAATTTCTCCAGATTATTATGATAGTTGGAAATCACTGACATTTTCAACTTGATGAAAATTGATATTAATTGATGGTATCCATCTTGGGTGAAATCATGATCGATCGCGTTTGAGGACATTTGATCGACTTGACTGACTACTTTGAATGTGATGATGATGATGTTGATGGTTCTCCGTTTGTGAAGTTCTTCGTGCAGTCGACCGAACACTCACCAAGTCCAAAACTGTCTCCAAGGTTTTGACCTAATACTCAGTCATTTTGGTTGGACTCTGTTCCTCTAGTTTCTGTCTAGCTTGCGTATTGACCGATATTCCATTCCATCCAAGTTTTCTTTGCGTCAGAAATCTCATGAGGACCTATGCACCCGTCCCATATTCTGCGACCATTTTGGGCCACATGAACCAGTGTAAGTTGTGACTTACATCCTTCTCATCATGCCTCATCATCTTTTTCACTGACACCCTTCTCGGTTTGTATGTCAATCGATCACGACCAACTATAGAGGTGATGTCACATTTGGATGCTACACTTAAGAGCCTCCGTCTCGTCAAATGGGTTCGAGGAAGCGCACGAGGTCACCACTGGGAGTTTTCCAAAATACACACCAACAACTGATCTATGTAGCCCGTTGTTGGCAAGCCAAGGGCTTCTACCACCCACAGGACTGCTGAGAGGAGGTTATTCGGCTCCAAGTTCCACAACAGCAATGACCACCATGTCCGTCCCCCATGAGCACGTCGATGTGCTCACAAGGAGAGTTGTGTATTAAATTTGAACGGATTTTTATTCAGTTTACAATTAAAGATGTACCATTTGTTGATGGAACTATGAACAAAGGAGCCTATTTAATGTTCTTGCTGTCTGAACCTTTTGACAAAGGCAATTGTATTCTTAGCTCTGAGACCTGTTCATAGGTTATATCCACCCTCTACGGAAAGTGATTGGTGTGAGTACGTCGACGTGCTACCTCAAAACAGACATGGTGGACATTTCTCCAAAGACTTAGCTTAATTCACCCCAGTGACGTATCTTTATAATCATAATCAATCACTACTTTGATTGACTTCAATCCAACTCAACCAGTGATTTTAATCTGCAGATACCCAACAGGCAAGTGTGGAAAGGAAAATTTACTTCAGCTAGTCAGCATCGTGAAACTGCTAATGCGCGCTTGGAGAAAGTGAAATTTTCTTTCATATCTTTGATCTTTTGCTTTTCACCTGTCTGATGTCATATGGTGACTACTCCACAGGCCTCCCAGAAGTTTGTTGCCTTATGCAAAACCAGCATGGCCCATCATCACGAGTTTGCTGAGCAAGTACAATGGCTGGAGGCAACAGTCCTGTTGTAGTTGTACCGTGCTACCCAAATTTCTAATATCAATTCACCTTAAGCCCAACTTCTATCTGTGCTAAGGTTAGAGCACCCGTAACTGTTGGCTTTAGAATTGGAGTTATTTAAGCCAATTTACAAAATCTTTAGCCAGGATTAAAATTTAAACCCCAAATCTCACAGTTGTTGTCTTTAAATTGGAGTTTGAATTTCTAAACCTCAAATTAAAGACTGGGTCCACAATCACTGGCTTTACTTTGGCT
>MWRH01017291.1:0-14034 GCA_002157025.1 Melampsora abietis-canadensis | reverse complement strand
GTATAATGCCCTTGGCGTGTATATAATCAAGTGCGTAAGCTATTTCGAGTACATATTGTTTCGCAAAAGCTTCTGGGATGAGCGATTGTTGCACCAATTGTGAAAGATCCGTCGAAGCTAGCTCAAATATCAAACAAACAGTTTGCGAATATGTTCGACATCCGAAGAACCGAATAATGGAAGGGTGTGCAAGGCGCTTTGAGATATCGATTTCGTGTGCGATCAATGAAGTTGTGTTGATTCCACTTCGATCAAGGGCGGGGATAATTTTCACGGCACACTCAGGTGAAAGAGGGTGGGTTCGGTCTTTTAACACAGTCGAATAACCGCTCGACGAAATCTCCTCGAGGATCACAAAGTCCTTTCCCATCTCGATTCTATCCTTGTAAACAACTGTATCGTCTAGGCAATCTCCAGTCGAGTGAGGGTCCATCATAATTGGGCGATAAACAGTGGTTATCTAAAGACGATAGATTGTTGAAGATAGAAATATTGGAAAGTCGAGCAAACAGGAGAAGAAGTGTATTGCAAAAGATATTTCCGACACAATTATTAATGTATTGAATAATTGGAGTCAGGTATAGGCTGTTGAAGACGGAAAAGGTAGTAAGTTATCAAAGGGGGACGAAGTATGATAAAGGAGCCGTATCAGACTTGGATGCACATTTATTCTGTAGTTGGAGTCAGGTAATTTGAGTTGAATGGTTTGAGCTGGGTAATTTGAGATCAGAGAGAGAGCGGGTTTATATACCATGGATGAGGACAACGCTGAGGGAAGATTCATTCCAGAAGTTGAGCTGAGGCAGATTAGAGGTCACCAAAAAAATACATGGTATGTAATCTCAAAATCTAACAAAAGGTTGATAAAGACGCGTGGAATTCATACACAACAGCTGATGCTGATGCTTATGCTTCTGTGCATTTGCTAAGTAGTAGTCAGCGATGTGAGGTAAGAATCTTGTGTAGAATTCGTAATAGTTGAGACCAGGCTTATGTTGGATGCCCATCCTTGTGAAGGCGGCTTTACTATACGTTTCCAATGTCTCCACCACCTGGTACAATAGCTCGACAGAGGGTAAAGAGCTTGTATACTTATAGCGCGACCTGATTGCAAGAGCTATGACTCGCTGAGTCTACCGCCTGAGATGAGCTGCGCGAAGAGTAAATTCATAAGCAGGGAAATCATGAAGCTGATACATAGTGTTTATTGAAATGTGATTTCAGGGGCGAGATGTAGGACCTCATAGAATTTGCTTACGAAATTTTGCAGATGGGGTACTTGTAAAAACACGCGGATCCCTCTTCTTGTTTCAGCTGAAGGATATTGCAACGAAAACGACTCAGTTCTCGTCATCCATAGTCATTAGGTGACTGTAGATGCGGACAATAAGCACAGTTATTGAAGTAGATACTTGGCTGGGCTCGATGATCATTCCATCAATCCCTCAAAGCGCTTAGTATACATCCTCAGAATGCTACTATAGTAAAACCCGCACATAAGCCATTTGCAACAGCTGATGACTCTGATTTGCTTTCATTCAGACCTTATCAAGTACCTGTATGTAAGAGGCCTTGACCCGATTGGATATCGCGTTTTTCAAAGTCATCATGGCTTGGGATACGAAAAATGCCCTCTACTGCTAAAAGTAGACTATCTCCAGAAACGCTTAGTGTTGATTTCCAATCGTGGAGACAAGTCGGGATAATGTGTGTACCACAGTTGATACCAAGTCTGAACCTCATTTGGGGTGACCAAAGCCTTATCAAGTATCTTTCAAAAGATTGTGATCGTTGTGAACTCGCATTTTTTGGTGATCATACATCAGGTGACTCGATATATCAACATCAAATTTGACTATAGAGGAAGTCACATAGTAGATTTTGTGAATATATCACAAAAAATGCTTGGTTCGATTTCTCAAAATGCAAACTCATCAATGACGCGAAGCGTAGTTTTATATGAGACTGATGCTACTGTTAATTTTGGTCCTCATCGGTACAAAATTTAACATAAATCCACTATGGAAAGTTTCAGAATGCAGATAAGTCTCGGGATCGTACAATTAGGACAAGGGAATATCCTTTTGTCAAAAAGGCAAAGAGGACATTTATATATGTATCATGAGCTACCAGTTTCTCAATCCCCTAGATCCTTTTTAGCATACATTGATCCAATTTAAGTGGTCTGATGGGTGCTGATTGGTCAATGTGCTTAGGATGAGACGAGAAGTAAAGGCAGTTATGAGAAAGCTGCCCCCAAGGGTCTCAAGAGGAAATCTGATAGGAATGTATCTAATTAAAGCACTTAAAGGTCGGTGTAAGCCAGTTGATCAGGACTACAAATTGTCTAGTAAAATCAAACTTCTTGTTTTTATGTCCATGAGACTGACCTGCGGTGTCTTTCATCTTTGTATAAACCTATTAACATTCCAGTGATAGGCTCGCATTTACAAGAAACAGAGGGATGTGTCATATATTTCCTATCTCGTTCTCACTCGGTCACAGGCCAGAGCTGAACATATACACATCAAAGTTTGACCAGGATCTTTCTCTTATGCGGTACAGCTGAGCTGCCAACAATTCACTCTTGAAAAAAAGGTTGAGGCTCTTTAGTACAAAGGCGACTAGTAATCTTCACTACAAAAGAAGATAAATATGAATGGAAGCAAACAAACAAATCTTTCACAAGGACAAAAAGAAGGAAAAGTACAATGCTTAGAGTGCAAAGTCATCTGATTTTTTCCGCATACAAAGTAGATACAAAAAGTACAACACTACCATAGTGGAATATTGAGAAAAAGAACTCGATTTTCCATCTTTCTTGCTGCTGTGTGTTACATTGTGATCATGGTGTAAGCTTGACTTGCGTAGAAGCGCGCCTCTATGGTCATTTCGCAGGTATCATGTTGTCCTTGTGATTGTACTCCATGTTGGCGAGGTCGAAAGCCTTTTTGACGGGTATGATAGAGAGCAAGTCTTGTAATTAAATGACACCAGCTCACTTGAAGTGTGAGATGGTATTGCAAGTCTGACTATCGCACATGCATTCTCAAAGGAGTACAATCCTGAAAGGTAAACCAAGAGGATGTCAAAACTCAGCCCGCTGGATTTTTGGGACTCAAAGAGCTCGAGGAGTTTGAAATTGAAATCTTCCCGTGTCCAAAGTTAATTGACCAGCCACTAGGTGAATCAGATCTAGAATTGTTTGAGGACATAATCACCTTTGTTATCGGGCCGCTTTTGCACTCAATCCCTTTGTAAGATATCTGCATAGTGTGAAGTCCATACCGTCAGTTAATTCTGACCTTAGCTGCATCATGAAACCACACTGAGATCGTAAGGACGGAATGACCCTTGTCAAGAGTTTTTTCACTTGTTTTTTGCAAGAGGAGCGCGCCCCATGCGCCCAGGTCACAGTGACCCCAGCGCCCTCCAATCGATCATTCTTTTGCGCGTGCGCGTGCTTGCTAATCTAGACAGGAGCGTGCTCACAGTATGAGGATGATGGCAAAATCAAGCAAAGCAACTTTTGATCTTCCGATTATACAATTGATACTCTTCCATTGTTCCGAAAGACTTTCCTTTCGAGGAAGTGATTGCGGGGTTATGATGATATCAAAAGTGCCAATGTGAGTCAACACGCAGTCTATATCGATCAAAACAAGGAGAAGACGAGCTTCGTATTTGAATTGCATAGATGAAGGGGTTTATCCACACCGTGCCTGTGCGGTCTGCTATCCACTAGAGCAACTGAAGCTCAAATGAAGTTTGTCAAGTCGATCAAAACCCTGTACTGTTTGGACATATCATCGCAGCTTTTTGCCCTCATTGCAGGTCTTCGCGGAGGCATCAAGTCCGCAGCCGACCAAGAGCTGCAAGACGAGTGAAGGTTGTAAAATCGGCTCGGAAACATTCTATGTAGCAGCCGTCCACTTGTTGTGGGTAGGCCAGGACGTGGATATAAATAATAAGGATATGATAAATATGAATTGTGATCGTTCTTGGCCGAAGTCACGATGTTAAAAGCCAAAGCTACATCTGAAACCAAACCCAGCAAATTACACAGAAGCAGGGTCACGTACCACTCTGCCGAGCCACCTGCACCAATCCGACTATGTACCTCACAGGTTACTCATCAAAACAATCAGGTTTTAAGCTCAAGGTGGGTTAATCAAGAGCATACTTCAGACTGAATGTATTCCAACTTCCAAGACATCTTGTGAGTCTTTTGACGTTGCATTCCCATTCAGACTCATTTAATGACGGCAAACACAGCTTAGCCAGGTGTGACTTGGACCACAAGGAGGTTCGTGAACCCCTCCTCGAGACCAAATCTCAATGATTTCTTAACTTTGAATTCTACCTCTTCATCAAGCTTCAATACATAACCAACGATGAATCATGCTGTTTGTGGTATCATTGAACAGTTCCTCACTACTACCTGGCAACTTGCAACAACGTATCCCAAGATGGCCCGACTTCGAATGTTGTCAATGTTTTATAAGGAACCATCATGTTCAAGTATATGAAATATGAGCATTCCCTGGAGATGCAAGCTTCTCCCACACAAGTGGCATAGATAGCTAGTTTTTGCTCAAGAAATTCATGCCGTATTCTATGTCCTGAGACCTACACATCCCTTGTTCTAAAACTCCTCCTCCAAGATTGTAGCAAGTACACGGAATCTGATTTGGGGTGGATTTGGGCATCATTGAGGATAGGTATCTGGGTACTGAAAACTAACATCATGTCCATGTTCCTGTCACATGATTACAGCGAGTAAGATCACAAATAATTGACATGTTAATTTCATCTTCGGACTAATATGAGAATAAGAAATTGGCAATAACAGCTTCTATGAGATAAGAACTAATTTCCAGACTGCATACGCAAAACAACATGTGTCGACAAGCAACGTATATGTAACCATGTCTATGATAGTATCAGAAATGAAAGTTCAATAGATCAATGCTACATTATCGAAGAAAGCACATGATCTCAACTCTTGAAATGAACATATCCTAGCATTGGGAGCCTTGGCCAACAATCTGTGAAGCACTTCACAGCACTGGGGAGATATATACGAAGGAATTCTCAATGGAGAGTAAACAATGTTTTCTGGCAAACTTCTACCAGCGCCTGAAAAGGAATTCAAAGCAGTAGATAACAAACGGAAAGTCAGTAAGAATTTAGTTGTGGAATACCAGAGGTCTTTTCTTGGTCGAGGTACATACCGGACTTGAAAGGATCCCCGCCCGTTACTGATTGGTATAAGATCACGCCTAAAGACCAATAATCGCCAGCTCTTGAGTGTTCATCCCGGAGAACAACTTCCGGAGCTTTAGTTTCTCGGCTATCGCAATCTTCATAGGCCCAAACATCCTCATGGCCTAAATTCAAATGGGGATCCAAGGCTGAAGCAAAGTCTGATATTTTAATTATACCATCGTAAGTAATAAGGACATTGTTTAGCGTGAGATCTCTATGTATGATTCCCTTGGCGTGTATATAATCAAGTCCATCGGATATTTGGAGTATATATCGTTTCGCGAGGCCCTCTGGCATGCGCGATTGTCGAATCAATCGTGAAAGATTCGTTGAAGCTAGCTCCATCATTATACAAGTGGTCTCCGAGTAGGATCCCAATCCGAAAAATTTGACAATGAAAGGGTGATCCAGAGTCCTCAAAATTTCGACTTCGCGCGTGATAGAGGAGGTTGGTTTGTTTCCTCGCTGCCCAAGGGATGGAATAACTTTCAAGGCGAACGTTGCTGGACGAAAACGGGCTTCGGCTTTTACAACGATCGAATAACCGCTCGACGAAACCTTTTCAAATATCGTAAAATCATTTATAATTGGAATTTTATCTATGAGAGCGACGGCATTTCCTAGTAAGTCGCCACTTGAGTGATTATTAATCATGATTAGGTGATAAGAAGAGATTTCTATAAGGTGATAGGTTGTCTAAGATAGAAAAGGCAGGAAGTCGATCGAACCTGGGAATAAGTTCAGAGTAAGATATATATCAGACTTGATTATAAAAACTGGAGCGAAGATAGAAAAGGTAGTAAGGTAACCAAAGAGGAGACGGATTGTGAAAGAGGGGACGAAGTGTGAAAGAAAATATACCAGACTTGATGGTGAATGTGTTGCGTAGTTAGAGTCAGGTAGTTTGAGTTGAGTGTTTGAGTTGAAGAGTTTGACGACAGACGGGGGATTTATATACCATGGGTAAGGCGAAGGCTGAGGGAAATTTTGACGCAGAATCTGAGCTGAGGGCATTAGATGTCATCAACAAATGCTATGTAATCGTAAAATCTGATAAAAGGTTGATAAAGCCTCGTGAAAGTCATATACCATAGCTGGTGTAGATGCAGATGCTTCTGTGCATTGGTTGAATCAGTGTCAGAGATGTGAGTTAGACATTATGAGGAATCACAAACCTCAGTAAAAACGGTGTATTGAGATCAAGCTTATGTCAGACGTCCCTCCTTCGGAAGGTGATGTAAAATTAAAGGCATCGAATTGAAGTCCAACGCTTTATATCTTTGGGTTGCAGAAGAATCTATGATATATTTGCACCTTCATCAGCACCTGGTTCAATAGCTTAACACCCAGTGGACAGCTTGTAGCCTTATAGCGCGAACTGATTTTCAGAGCTACGACTCGTTGAGTCTACCACCTGAGAAGAGCCGCGCAAATAGTAAATTCATCAGCAGGAAGATCACAATTCTGATACATAGTGGTTATTGAGATGTAATCTCAGGGGATCGATTTGGGACTTCATAGAAATTGCTTACCAAATTTTGCACATCTGTAGCGCACTACAAACACGCGGATCTCTCTTTTTGTTTCAGTTGAAAATATTTCAGCGAAATCGACTCAGTGCGCGTCATCCATAGTCATTAGTTGACTACAGATACGAACAATACGCACTGCTATGGAAGTAGATACATCTCTGGGCTCGAAAATCGATCTGATAACGCCCCAAAGTCAAAACGCTCATCATGTATACTCAGAATGCGACCATAGGATAACTTGCGCAGGATTCATTCACAAAATCTGACGAAATAGCTGATGATGATCGGCTTTCATTCAGACCTTATGAGGTATCTCTGAGAAAAGTTGGCCAGATTGATGTCGCGTTCTTTGAAGTCGGCTTGAGATACAAACAAACACTGCGAGTGCGAAAAGCAGACTCCAAGCACCAAGAGAGCTGAGTATCGATTCTTGATTCGTTGAGAAAAGTCAATAGGACCGCGCAAAATGCATATACCACAGTTGATACCACTGCTCCACCTCATTTACATTCACTAAAGCCTTCTCAAGCATCTTCCAAATAATCATAATCGACCGAAAGTCGGATCCTCGGTGGTTGTGCGTCAGACAACTTACTGAAGACGCGACATAGCAGAGTTCATCAGAATATCACCAAAAGCGCGTAGCATGAATTTCCAAAATCCGCGCTCATCAAAATAGCGAAGCGTATTTTATACGGACACAACTGATTAAGTTGACAAACCTGGTTCTTATTGGTACAAAATGTATCATAAATTCAAATCAGGACGTTTCAGAATGCAGATAAGTGTCAGGTTTGTACAATTGAGACAGGAAATTTCATTTTGAGAGCTAGGCAAAGTAAATGTCTATACGGGTATCATCAGCTACCAATGTTGTTGAATCGAAATTAAAAATCGCACCCCACTAAATCATTTTTATCAGAAATCGATCCTATCTCAAGTACATGGTGGGTTCTGAGTGGTGGGTGGCTTATGAGGAGATCATAAGTGGGGGCGGGTAGGAATGAGCTGCACCCAAAGATCTCCATCCATCTTGTTATAAAGCAATCCACATTCTAGAGATACGCTCACATTCATAAGACACAAAAGGGAGTATGATATGCTTCCTATCTCGCTCTCACTCGGTCACGGGCAAAAGCTAAACCCATACACATCAAAGTTCTACCCGGATCTCTCTCCTCTGTGGTAAAGCTGAGGGATCTGATTGGCAGTTTACTCTGAAACAAGATTGAGGCTCTTTAGTACAAACACGGCTGGTGATCTTCACCACAAGACAATAAATATGAATGAAAGCAAAGAAAAAACATTTCAGGAGAATAAAAAGAAGGAAGACTACAGTGTGAAGAGTGCAAAGCCATCTGATTTTTTTCAAACCAAGTAGATCCAAAAAGTGCATTACTAGCATAGTGGAAAATTGAGAAAGAATACTCGTTTTCCATCTACATACAATATGATCATGTTGTAAGCTTGAGATGCATAGGAGCGCGCCTCTATGGTGATTGTGCAGATATCATGTTGTGATTGAGATTGCATCTCATTTTGGCGAGGTTCAAAAGCCGTTTTTACGGGTATGATAGAGAGCAATTCTTGCAATTAAATGACGCTAGAATTGTGAGATGATATTGCAAGTCTATCTACCGCACGCGCATGCTCAAAAGAGTTCAATCCTGAGGAATGAACCGAAAATGATATTAAAACTCAGCCCACTTTCTTTTTGCGACTTGAAGAGTTCGAGAAGTTTGGCATTGAAGTCTTCACAAGAGAAGATTCACCCGGCACTCAGTGAATCAGATTCGGAATTGTTTGATGACAAGATCGGTGATCATGTTTATGCAACCACTTTTGCGCCTGGTCCTTCCAAAGATTATTCACTTAGTGCGCAGTCCACACCGCTAGCTGATGCTGACCTCAGCTGCATCATGAAGTAACACCAATCTGTTTTGCAAGACAGCCTAACGCTTTTTGAGAGTTTGTTCACGCGCGCCCGATGCGCCCCAGTCACAGTAGTGCCCGCGCCGGCCCGGCGGCCGATGTCTTGCGCTTACACCACCAGGTCCACATCTGTCCTCATACCTTTTGATGGTAAAATCACAGGTATTGATCTTCCGATTCTCCGTTTATACAATTGATTTTTTGCCATTAATTTGAAGAATCTTCCATTTAAGAAGATGATTGCGGGATACAGTGATCATGATGAGTAATCATAATGATATTCGAAGTGACCACTACGCATTCTTTATCGATTGAAAAAAGGAAAACAGGCCTATTCAACGAGCTTCATCTTCGGTTTAAGGATCCACGTCCTGATCCTCTGTGGACTGTTGTTCACTAGAGAAACTCTAGTTCGAATGAGCCGATCGAATTAATCAACGTATGTAGCTGATACACCATAGCTTTTTGCCCTCAATACAGGTCTTTGCGGAGACTTGAAGTGTGCCACCGAGCCAAAGCTGCAATACTAGTGAAGGTCGTAAGATCAACTCGGGATCATACCATTGCTAGCGATTGTCGTCCACTTTCTGTGGGTATTCTAGGATGTATATAATATTAATAAGGATATGATCGTTCCTGGGCGAAGTCGCGGTGCTAGCAAAAGCCCAACCTCACATCTGCAACCAAAGCCATCGACTTACACACAAGAGGGTGACGTACCACCCTACCGAGCCAGCTCCAACTATCCGACTACCTCACAGGTTATTCATTAAAATCAATTAGGTTTTAAGCTGAAGGTGGGTTGATCAAGAGCATGAAACTCCAGAACAAACATCATCCCGCGACATCCTGTGGGCCTTTTCACGTTGTATGCATTTCCATTCAGACCCATATGGCCACGAACATAGCTCAGCCATGCAAAATTTCCAGTTGGACCATGAGGAGGTTTGTGGACCCCTCCTCGAGATCAAATCCCAATGATTTCTGAACTTTAATGACACCCACCGCTGCATCAAGATGCAATACCCAATGATGAATGATACCTTTTGTAGTATCACTAAACACTTCCTCACTGCTCCCTGGCTAGTTATAATAGCATGTCTCAAGATGGCCTTTTGTCAAATGGTGTTAATCTTGTTTGAGGGGGCATCATGCTGAAGTATACAAAATATAAGGTTTGTCTTGAGTTGTAAGCTTATGGAATATAGGTGGCATAAATAGCCAGTCTTGTTTTGGAAATCCTTTCTTTTTCCTATTGCCTGAGACCTGAAAATCCTTTGTTTTACAACACTGATCAGTACATTGAAACTGATAATTTACAGTGAGTTTCACCTGGGTAACGTTTAAAGCCTTTTTAGAGAAGCTCAGTTGAGACACATAATGATTCATGAGCAGTTTTCTGCTTGACCAATCATTTTTGGCAAAAGAACCCCCATGGCACTCTTTTTTTACTTGTGGATGACTCTTATCAGTCAAAAAATCACCTTTGGTACCAGTACAATTTCAATAGCACTGCACTGTCTGTCTCTTCCCAATTTACCTCTTAAGTCTCAAAAACTGAAGGGACCGGACAAGTCCTTTCATTTTTTCTGGATCCATGTTGGGTGGTCTCAAAATGTGGATGTATCTTAAGAGTCAATTTGAGCTGTGAGACTTGCCAGATTGTCTAGACTTGTCTCGTAGCTCTCATCAAACCAAGACACAATAATCCCTTCCCTGAAAGCAAGATGGATCAACTGTAATGATACATTTACAAAGAATTTTTTCTTCCATGAGTCTCTTAGGCGGGTAGCTTCTAGCTGCTTAAAGTTATTTGGAACCCCCATGCCAAGTCAAGGGCGCCGTTACAGCCTTCGGTACATAGACCCGGCATCATACAGAGTATGTATCGGGCCCGGGTATCCGATGGGCTGAAATGTTTGACACGCAATTGAAGCCTGATGGTAAAGATAGGCAAATCAACATTTGCCACTTCAAAAACGAGATGCCAGCACTCCGCTATTCAGAAGATACCGAACTGTGAGCAACTCTGGTCTTGGACTGCTCAAGGAGAAGACACGTACTGAAGTTACATTATGCTCTTGAATCCGTTTTATCGGATAAAAGTAATGATGCCCTCCGGTAAGTCTGATTTTCGTTATTGCTTGGGTAAATCAGCACGGCGGTTAACACAACTTAACGTTCTATCTCTTTGATACAGTGCTCGAGGAATAATTCCACCTCTTCCTAAAGTTGAATCGCCACCTGATAGCCCGATTCGTTCAAATCATGATGATGCAAAGGATAGGCTGGGATCACTTCTCGACAACGCTTCCACAACTGATGCGGTGGTCAAATTAGAGCTAGACGATCTAGATTTGGAGGATGAATTACCGACTGATCTTATTGAAGCTTGGAGAGAGTCAAGATTAGAAGAACTTAGTGGGGCAGATGCAGTGCGACGAGAAGCAAGTTTTGGTCCAGGAGTTCGACCGATCGGAAGAGAGGATTACGTACGAGAAGTGAATCGAGCAAGTGAAAAGAATCTCCCGGACTATGATCCTGATGGAGAAGGTGACCGAAGAGCCGGGACTGGTGTAGTACTTTGCTTGTGGAATAAGTGCGCTTGATACCATACAACTCACATACGCTCTGAACAATCCATGATCTGATCTGAATTGATTCCTTGAACAGTTCGCCACAGTCTCAACACCTTCTCGCTCTACTGGAGAGATTATCTTTCCTATATCCGACAACACATTGTTTATCGATAGCCGGTAGATCTTGTATCGATAATTACCCGGACGCCAATCAGCCAACTCTCTTATGCTACCGTGGGGGACGGTGCGTACGTCAGTATGTAGTCGGTGGTGGTGGAAATATACAAGGCACGCGATTCAAGGGATTGGAGACTCAGTTGGAAGATTTAGAAGCCGAACTTGAGTCGATTGGGATGCTAGATGAAGATTTGAAGGATCAAAGAGCTTCTGCCCCTGCCCAAGCGGTCTCGAAGAATGGAAATGTGGATGAGAGTGAGAGTGATGATTCAGAAAGTGCTCGAAAGTCAGCAAGAGGGTCTAGGAAGACGAAAAATATACGAAACGGATTCAGTGATCGTCCACAAAGTCAGACAAATGATGACGATTCGGATCTTGACATCTGATGTTGATTCCAACTACCAAGTAAAAATGCATTCATTGGTCATAGTATTATGTCAGTCTGTTTAGCTTGTTGTAATTTTCATAATCATCTTGGTTCCTAATACCAGGTCTTCTACTTGTAATGCCTGATTTTGATTATAGCGCGTCACAAGGAGACATTCGCCTTTCATAATGCAGATCTCACAACAGCAAGGATTATTGCATGTGCATACAAAAAGCCTGAATAACCTAAACAATTCCATAAAAGTAAATCAAAATCATAATTCCAACTCTTTTTCATCTTTGAGTATTGTATAACATATATAAATCTCCCATTGAGGCACATCATGATACTGATTCAAACACATTTTCCCACTAATCAAACATCTTTTATGCCACAGCTTTCAAAAACTGACAAATTCAGATTTCAAACTCCTGTTAGTAACATAGGTTTAGTCACGACTTTATGCCTTAAGCTTGCACTTTTTAGTGATGTCAACGAACACCCTCAACACGCTCTTCCGCCTTTCCTATAGTGCTCTTTAGCATTACATTTTTTTGCTCTTAGTCTACGTCTAGTGAGTAAATACAGCTTAAACACCATTGTTTGTTGCATGAATCCGCCAGAGTCAGTCACTAGCAGCTCTCTACCAATGTGTAAGAGAGTGTCATAAGGCTAGGGAAGCCTTGGCACATATGCAAGATACATAACTGATTATGCAACTGCGCGGGTCTCACTTGGAAAGAGTGTGAATGATGACACAGAAAGGTCGGTTACACTTAAAGGTACACAGCCTTTTGGGATTGAAGTTGGGAATATCAATGGGGCACGGGAAGACAGTTTTAGAGGTGGCAATGCGGATTATTGAGTTGTGCGCTCACTATGTATGCACAGAATGGGCATGTCGGCTGCTCGAGCGGGCAGAGCGCCTCACGGATTTCACAACTTCGAATTCTCTAAATCTTTCTTTCACACTCACAAATTAGAATGAGTCTGAGTAGGTCTGAGTTAATTACTGATGGCCAAGATAGGCCAAGGAGTGTACAAAGCAATGCCTGAATTTGTTCATGTTTTGAAATGAGGTTTGGATTTGAAATTGGTTACAACTGTTACATTGTATTCAGGTTGTACTTGTCAACCGGCTGTGTGTTGAGTGGCGATTTGCTTTGCACAGCCTCATGGAAGTTTACAAATAAAACCCAAACTTTGGCTTGATGAAATTTGAAAGACCCCTTATTTAGGAACCCTCTAAAGATTTCCCTCACCGTCTCTATCAACTTCCTTTGAGTTTCCTTGACTTCAATCTCAATAAAACTTCTCATCATCGCCCTTCAGGTTATCCCTCATTCGAATCCCATCTCTCGTAGCTTATCTGCTACCGTATCCCATCCTTTTTGATCTTTTGATTCCCAACTCAAGTCGCATCCTCAATCGCATTCATACCTCTTCCATCCTACAAATCCACTCAAATCCGAAGTGACACAATCAAAGCCACTAGACAAGATGAACAACGACGGGTCTACTACGATTTCAATTCCAACACCACCAATCATCAATTCTGAACATCAACTAGAGAGCCAAGAACCTAAATTTCCACCAACAGCTTATGTTCTCAATCAATCCAATTACATTCAACCCAACTCTACAAATCTTGATTTAGATCTTGAACGACAAGATCAATCAGACGAACCCAAACAAGATCGATTGATGCGTTTACGTGGTGGTTGCTGTTGTTGCGATTGTCTATATGACTTGATCCGTTGTTTATTATGTTGTTGTATCTTTGAAGGTAAATCAGAATTCTCTAACCATTTGATTTATGCTTGATTCGAAGCTAATCATTCATTTTTTGTACAAAAATTATAGCCATTTGTGATATGTGTTGTTGATCTGGAAGATAAATTGGAACAGGTCAAACTACAAGAAGACCTTCAATCGATATCATTACCTATTTTCATTTCTCAATCACCTTATCATCTCACTTCGAATCACTTTACACGAATACACGGACTCTTTTCCTCTCTCCTGTCACGAAATATATTGTTCATTCGTGTTTTTTTCTTTTGGTCTAAGAACGGGTAACCAAGCGTGGTAAATTTCATGACGAATTCGAATAACGTTTTCAAGCAACTTCTATTCTTACTTTTTTATTTTTTTTCATCGTCTTTGGTCTTTCTGTTAG
>KZ122810.1:4406-16200 GCA_002157025.1 Melampsora abietis-canadensis | reverse complement strand
GCAAAAACAAAATTTATTGACACAACATCACATACAATACACCTCCTAATGAATGATATGTACTAAGTCATTTCTGGGGTAAGGAAGGTTAGTTTAGATCACAAATGACTTGGTGAGACACTTGGCTGGGCCATTTTTTTTTTGTTTTTTTTTCAAACCTCAGATTTGGGTCCGGGTACTTAAGTAGCTGATATTAAGTACCTAAGCACCTGTTATTAAGTAATAAGTACTGAACATTAAGTACATGAAGTACTTAGGTACGTGTTGATAAGTACATTAAGTACTTAAATCAAAGCTCAAAACGCAAAAACTTTGCCAAAACACGACTCCATGGTACTACTGGACCCCCAAGAATTTGGGCCCCGGGGCCGGCCTGTGGCTGAGAGGTGACTGGAGCAACTGTACTTCTTCACCCACGTAAACTGAGGATCAATGTTGGCATTCCCCTGCATTCCCCACACAAGATTGAACCAAACCGTGGGGATTCTGAGTCAAGCCTTCTAAAACCCCCTGTTGACGAAAAGAGAAGGTTTTGGTACATATCAAAAGCCTCCCTTTTGCGAGTCCGAATCTAGATCGATTTCACCCATCTCGATTCTCAACACATTATTGTCGATAATTCGTTCCATTCAAATTATCCACAAGAGGACAATTGGAACTCATTTCATCAAACTCACTGATCTTGCAACTATGATCTCCATCAAATCTGTACTCGTTGTAGCGATCGAGATTTTTCTCGTTAGTCAAGTTGCTGGATATATGGGATGGGGAGATCCAGTTTGCTATGGAACTTCTGAGATACGATCGGCAGATTGTTTTACGTAAGTGCATAACCATAACCTCACAAGTTTGATCTCATCATCCTAATAAAAACTCAAATCCTCTTTGTTTTCTTCCATCCCAAAGCGCATTGAGTCAATTCTTTGAGAGATCAGACGTTTATACTTCGGCAAAAAACTTTACTGATTCTGATCCAAAAACTTGTGGTACTTGTACTGTAAGTTATTCGAATTAAAGTGAAACTTAGATCTAGGAGATTGAGATGGAGAAAAACTCAATATTTCATTGGATCCTGATCCTAAATAGGTCGTTCTTCGAACAACTACCGAGAATTGTAAAGTGTAAGTTTTATATCAAGAGAAAACTCTCAAAAATCTTTCTTTGCACTTACCAGTATGTTAGCCTCTTTTGTACATGATCCGAAAATATAGACGTCAAGATTATTTGATCAATGGAACGAATCCAAAGATGTTGGAACTACCAGGATCGAGAGGTGGGATGAAGTATCTAACACAAAAATGTGCTCATAACGGAGAGGTAAAGTCGAACTGCCTATTGATTGATTGATTGATTCATCTTTCAAATACATTCACAACCTTTGAAGTCAAGAATACTGATTTGAATTGTCTTCGTATGTAGAATGGGGATGTATTGATCTTTGAAGACCCAGATTTCACGAATCCTACTCCTATTTCTTGCACCTGGAAAATCAAGATATCAGAAAACAAGGAATGAAATTCAAGCCAATCATTTGATTTCTTTGTCCTCATTTTGTCTGATTGCCTTCAAATCCTTCATCTGAGAAATTTCTTGTCTGATGTCCATTGACTTCTTCATTGAATGACTAGCTTAGGATCACAATGAACTTGATTTTTTTCAATTCACTCCAGAAACACTGTGAAACATGAGACTCTAGACAAAAAATGCTGGTTTTTAAGAAAATCACAGTATCATCATTACCATCTTTCAATGGCCACTGAATCTTTTCATAACACATATATCAGGAATCGGATTGGTGGTAGACTTTCAAGTATTCAAACATCATTAATCCACATCTGCTCTTATGAGCTCAACATCAGTCATGTTTTTATGCAGAAATCCGATTATCTTTGTTTAGTTATTTCAAATGTGACTCCCTACTTTGAAGAGAAATCGGAATATGCACATGAAAATCTGTCAATGCTAAACCCAGTCTTGTTGATCAGAGCTTGAAGGCATAAAGTGCTCCCTTGTTTATACTCAAAGAAGTAAAAGGAAAGAAATTACAGTCATTTAAGACAAGCTTGCTCAAGTTTCCCGGCAAAACCCGAGCGAATTGGCGGGGAATCTGCTGCAAGCTTTTCTTAAACGACTGTATCTGCTTCGCTTAACATTTTCTTTCAAATATCAACACCATACAGAGATTTTCTTGAATAGGCCAAGTGATCGAGTCTATTCAACACTCAAAGCTCGGAGATACTTGTATTACTCGTACCTCATGGTCAACCGTGCGTGAAAGATAACTTATTGGAAAACAAGAAAAGGAAAGTACTCGAAGATGAAAGTTGAACTAACTAATCTACAATCAAAACTCTTCCAGAGACCTCCAAGTCAAAGAAGGCTCAAGGGGCTCAAGGTGCACAAAAGAAAAACCCATCTTTTTCCTCGATCAGTTATGTATGTATGTTTGTATGAAAAAAGAGATGATCTATTTTTTTAATTAAAATCGTGATTATGAAATAATACTTTAATCTGATTTGAAAAAAACCTCAAAACCTTATAAGAAATCAAAAGAAAATAGAAAAAATTATTAACATAACCAAAACTCAAACAACCAAACACAAATTTCACATTTCATGAACTACACAAAGGAAAAAAATAAAAAGAAGAAAAAAGTGTAAGATACTAATCCGGAAAAAACCTTAAAAACTCATGCTATTGAAAAGAAATAGAATCATTATTATCGCACATCCACACACATCCACACACACATCTACACACACACACGAGCCACACATAAATACCCAGAAAAGTTAATGAACATAAGAAAAAAAAATATAAAAAAATAAGAAAAAACACTTTCATTCACAATTTTCTCATCTTTTGATTTTTTTCACTGTACTAGGTTACTTTCCTCATAAACCAAAGTAAAAAGTCATCACTATGCTTTTTCAGTAAAAAAAAATATAAAAGAAAAAAAATAAGACTGTCCAAAAAAAAAGCCATAATTCATATCATCATGAATCCTTCCACATACAAATCAATCGATCAATGAAAGAAAAAAGAGACCGTTTCCATAAAATCAATCTTCTATTCGGGGCTTCCCAATTCATGGATCAGCATTTTCCGATAAAGTTTGAACCAATCGTTGACTTCTCTTTTCATTCTTTTGATGAATTCCCGATTCTAATGCATCAATATAAGTCGTATATTTAATGATTTCAGCCAAAAGGTATTGTGATTTCTTTTCCCAATTATTCGTAGCTTTTTGAAAATTGATGGATCTAGGTGGATACTATTATAATCACATCAAAAAATCAGATTTAATCCCATCAAAGAATTCAAAATCCAAGAAACACATTCACTTACCAAACTCATCATCGGTTTTCTTAAATAATTATGTTTCTCTAATTCTAATTGCATATAAATCGAATGTTTTCTTAAATTCTCTAATTGAACTTCTTCAGTTAGTGTCGAAGTAGAATTAGGTGGTATAGGTGCACTCCAATCATTAATCATCACATTACTATTAATTTGATTAGGTTGTGGTGATGATTGTGGTTGAGAACTCGGATTAGTCAATCTTAAATCAGCTACTGATCCTCTCACACTTTCAGATCCCGACATAGAATAAATACTTCCGATAGTCGATGAATTCGGTTTGATGATCTTTTGTCTTAATTTCTTCGTTCGAGTTCGTGATTCTAATTTTTCTTCTTCTTCTTCTACTCCTTTGAAATCCGTGGATTTTCTACTTAGCATTCGAATCGCTAGATCCGTTACTTGATTCCAACCGTATTCCATATTCGAAACTCCACCTGTCAATGGTTCTTTACTTAATCGGGCTGACCAGTAATTACAAGTGGAGACCCATTCATTGACCAAGTCAGCAGTACCAGCTTGAAAAAAGTAAGAAGATTCATTGGCGAGTGTCAGAACAAAAGCACAAGGTCGGTCTCGATTATACCCTGAAGGTAATGCACTCGAAAGTGAATGAGTAAGAGTGAGTTCTCCCATAGGTTGCGCATTCGATAACCAATTTCCACCACCCACGGTTGGGCCATCACCTGATCCTTGATTACTCGAACTCATGCTCGGACCCGATGCTCCAAACTGAAACATCTTCAATTGACCCTTGTGAATCACCACAAAGAGTTGTGCCCAACCTTTGTCCTTGTGTCGTTTCCCTTTCGAGTCCCAATACTGTTTACGTTGTAGTAATCCTTCCTTAGCCCAAGGAGCACCTAACAGCGCTAACTCTTCGTCCGTCATCACCGTCTGAGCCTCTTGTGAGTCATCCTTCGATTCTTCTTCCGTTTGCTCTCGAATGATAGATTGTGAGAGATTGGAAGCAAATCCAATGGAAGGAGAAGTCATGCTTGTGTACACATGTGATCCTGCCGAGCTACTTGATTGGGCCTATGTAAACGTTTGTCAAACCGCAATTAGCCTCCTGGATTGAACGTTTCATATCATAGTGATTGATATTAGTGATATCAAGTAGAAGCCATTTCTCACGCACCAATCCACCCGGGCCACTGGTACCGGACATAGTCGATGGTGCCATACTCGATGTCGGACTACTTGACCTCGGACCATACAGATCTGCTCCATGCGCAGCCAAAAGACCACCAAATCCTGGAAGTCCCCTCAAACTATTACGTTTGAAAGGCGGCTGAGGACGTTCAGCACCCAAACCGCCTGGGCTTCGAGTTCCCCCGATGGACGGAGTGCGCTGTTGACCATCAGCATTTGATCCTTGGAAGATCGGTTGAGTTTTGATGGCAGCATAAATATCCTAGATCATCTCACAAATTGATAAGCGAGTGTTGAAAATGAAGAAATGTTCGTGTCATGTGCTTACCTTCAGTAGTCCCTCAATCTCTTTCTCGAACAAAGCTCGCGAGAATTGACTNGGTTTGATCGTGCCTTCCTGTGGGGCCATAGAGGCCGCGGGTGAGGCCAATTCATTAGATCCTCTCCGAGAAGCGTCACTAGGGAATTCTGGCCCCCCGTTGACCATGACAAAAGGATGTGCACTTGAGGCCACACTACCGCTCCTTCGAGATAATCTCGAGGAAGCTGTCCCCGAACTGCTACCATTTCTGAAGGGTCCTCGCCATTTATCAATTGATGGTCTCCCGATCGTGCTATGTGGTGGCTTGCTATGCAAATCTGCAAATGAATCTAGATCCGTAGATGACTTCTTTGATGCTTGATGGGCACGTCCAATCGTACCTGTCCTCAGGCCAGGTGAAGCGGGTCGACTGTAGGATACAAATTCGTTCATGCTCATTGGGGTGTCTCTTTCAGCAGTATCGATCACATGCTCGACGTCTGCCATCTCTTCAAAGGATGAGAGCTGAGCATTCAAGGTCTCCAACGTATTCTTGACAAACTGAGACCTTGACATTCTACTAGTTGTGTCGACGATATGCAAATCCGTGTTGAGTAGTAGGATTGAGTATGACAACGCATGAACCACATCTATCAGGATCGATCAAGCAAAATAAGCAAAATAATCAGTTTTCAAGATAAATGGGAAGATATCAAAAAAGACGCTTACCAGTACTAAAATACAAATTTGAATAGTTTTGTTGCCAAAACCGTTGACTAAACTCTACCAAGATCCGATCGATCTGTTGAGTTTCACCCTTCAGATGAAGTTTCTGACAAAGTTTCCTAAATGCCATATCAATCCTCAACTGATGAAATGCAAAACAATTCATGTAATGTTTCAACGTCAAGACTGGTAGTTGATTTTCACTCGTATCAGGACTTCCTAGCCACTCCGCCAGCTTCTCTCGCCTGATAAACCGTTCATCTTCGTCCCAACACCTTCGAGCCAGCACCTTGGCATTCTCGTCTGTAGAGAGTGTTGCATCGACAAAGTCATTGGGATGTACCGAAGTATGCGTAGTGGAGCGGGTGTCATTGGATCGCTTCGTAGAATTTATGGTACTGGTAGTAGAGATGGTACGTTGTTTGCTTAAGACAGGTCCCAGATTGCATCCATCGGTATCTTCTTGACCAGTTTGGGTGCTTGAACCAGAAGCTCGGAGCGGCATTGACGATGGAGAGGCGGAGGTGATAGAGGAAGAAGCGAGGCTGCGTGATAGTGAAGATGTGCGATCAAGGCCAGTCCTGCTGACGCGTTTTTTGTGCTCCTCTTGATCATTTGCGAGTGTATGAGGGTTAGGTTCCCCACCAGGAGTATCTTGAGACCGTTCAATTTTGAGGCCTAAACCAACTGGGGTGGTATCTTTGCCCAAAGGCACCGTTTGACCACTCCAATTGGGCGAAAAGGGATTTCTGTGATGTTCAGGAAGCATGGGTGAAGAAGGATCGTGACTGGAATGGGTTGAAGACTGTTGTGAGTATGGGCTCCCTAGATGGGAGGGCGGCATGGTCGAGGGTGTGGCGCCGTCAGTTGGGGCGCTGACCAACCTGATACTAGGAGTATGATTCATGTGAGGATCCATTTCCGAAGTATCGTCGAATTGCTGAGAAGGGTCTAGTATCCTGNTGCCACTATGTCCATCGCCAGTAGCCCGGTTAGAGTCTTGGAAGGCATGGATGTTAAGTGTCTTATTAGACATGGTCGATTCCTCAGTCTCGGTTCTTAGCCGATTGGTGAGGATAGGAGTGGCAGTCAGCTTAACGTCATGGTAGGGATGAGGACTTCGTTGTCTGCCAGACCATGGTGAGTCTGATGAGGTAGGTGAAATGGGATTGTGGACCGGGAAATCGCAATGGACGGATGCTGGACAGGATTCAGCACTGGCTGAACGCGCAGGTAGCCAAACTGGTAAGGAAAGGTCCTTCGCCATCGCTGCTCTCTGATTTGATGGATGGTCCATCCTCATGTCATTCAATGACTCAGCACGAGAGTTCCTATTTGAATCCGGTGGTCGATTTGTAAAGCGACCGGTAACGGCTGNGTGTCCAAGTGAGGTAAAACGTTCGAGTTTCCACTTCGCGGAAGCGGCGATTGGAAACGTGTAGGTCCACCAATGGGTGGAGTGTGGGATGCCGAGTTTTGACGATGGAATGGATTCTTTGGGGTAACCTCGGTAGCTCTTCCCTTTCCTTCTTCTGCGTTATCCGACATGGTGGAAAAGAATGAAGCAGTCGAACCAGCCGAAGGTAAATTAGAGTGCTGTTTCGACAATCCACAATCAGGGTTGACTTGGGTGAGGAGGTTCACGCCTTGAGTAGATTGATCAAGCGTTGAACTCAAAGGTTCATGTGATTTGGCACCCGACAATAGACTATCATTCCTAGGACTGAATTCAGAATCACGTGGAAGATGTTGCGCTTCTGTTAGATAAGGCTTGAGAGGTCGCTTAAAGGGATTCGATTTGCTTGAGATAGGTGATGTGAGATCGCGGCCAGTTTCATCCGATTTATGCGACTTTGGCCTCACAGAGCCAGAAGGTTGGTTGCTAATCGGTGAGGTTCCTGTTACACTGAAAATCTGAGAGGCGGGTGTAGAATGTTTGGCTGATTGGGTACTGGGACGAGAAGAAGCCGAACAGGAAGGTGAGAAAGCTTCATCCGGACTAACCTGTGAGGATGGTTTTGTGGCAAAAGAGTCAAAGGGCTGTAGACTGGCGACTGCGGCTGACAAGGATGTCATCGATGTCCTTTGCCTGGGTGAGTTCTGCGAATTCAGCTCAATGTTTGAAGAGGCATGATGATGGGTCAAAGGGTGCGGATCCTCTGGGTTGCTGGTTGGATGACTATGATGATGTCGGTTAGGTTTGAAAGCAGAAAACCCTGCATCGTGTCTGGGAGGTGAGGCTGAGCGTGAACGGTTGATTGCTGCGATAGCGGGGTCAGGTCCGACCTGTTCAGTACGTTCTCGTGCTTTGCGCTGAGATGGAGAAGGAGAGAGTGGACCAGGCGAGGATCGAGCGGATTGTGCTCCAGATTTGACATTGCTTCTCTGGTCGGACTGCGTTGGAGAGAGGCAGGTTGAGGAATTGTTTTGGATGTACGAGGATGGGATGGTAGGGACAGGTGGTGGCGGCGGAGTCGGACGTTGTAAAAGCAATGAATGAGGTACTGCAGGAGATGAAGGACACGACTCTGTTGCCGGGTGAGATAGATGGTGATCAGATTGCGATGAAAAATGTCGTGAGTGTTGGATGTTGACCAAATCATTGAGATTGGTTGTAGACTCTGATGCGCCAGGAGTCGAACCGAATCTGCGCTTGAAGAATCCGCTAGTCTTTTTCATAGTGCTAGACCACGACTGCAGCAGCACAACCACGGATAAGACAATGCAGATGAGTTGCACAGCAAAGATTGAATATGATCACGTGAGATGGTTGGAATAACGTGACGATGCGTGAAGAAAAGATGAGGCGTGACGAAGATAAATTAGGATTTGAGGGTATTTTGCGATGCCGCGTAATAAGGAAGGTTCGGTTATACGTTTGAAATTAGACCAAAAGGTGAGAAGAAAGCATAGTGGAATGGTGAATGGCATGAGACGGGATGACCGCGGCGGTTAGCGAACAAAGGAGATGGTCGAGTGATTTGCGATTCGTACGGTTTTGATCGGAAGGTACGGGTGATGGTGAACGACATTGTTGACGGTAGTCGAAAGGCGATCAATAAAAGGATGATGATATGATAGGGAGGTAAAGGGGGAAAACAAGACACGGTCAGTTCATCGATTCATTTAGTTTTCTAGCTTCTTCAACCCTGCATTGAAAAGTCTCCGACCCTTGCAGCGGTGCCACGAGAGCCACAGGCCCAGGCAAGGGTCATGCCCAAGGTTATGGGAATACATACTTCACCACACACAGGGGTGTATGAATCTCCTTCATGCCTCTAACACATACGGTTTAGCAGTAATGATGACAAATCGGGAATACTGATACGACTTGACGAAAAGTCAAAAGGCATTCCGACATGATGAGGTAGGGACGCGTATGTGTGACTCGAAGCGAGAGTCGAGAGATCATGAAGATATAGTTGAGGCAAGAGAAAGTGCGATAGAGCGGATAACTTACGTTTGCTTGAGCATCACCTTGTGATTCCTCACGGAAAGTATGAGATGAAGTAGGTGGATTGGGTTTTGAGATTGATCTATTTCGTAGGTTGAGCTTCGCTGACTTGGCCATGTCAGCAGGCGTAGGAGGGACGGTACCAAGATTAGTGTGGAATGAGCTTTGTTGGTCGAGAGGTTCGGTGTTGGTATCATTCAGTCCACCCCAAGCGGCCCATTGACCGTTGAAATTCAAGGCAGAATGAGATGCAGAGCGATCCATGACAACGGATCTACTGGGTTCGTGAGGATAATTAACGTTCAAAGCTGAGCTGGTTGGCAAAAGCCGATGAAAGTATTGAAAGGCTGCAGGAGGCGCTGGTTCGAGTGTTCTTCGTATGTGGCGTGTATCTTCACCCTCTTCGTCTGTTTCGTCGGCGGTGTCTGAAGCGTTGCTACGAGCTGTGCTACGCTTAGAACGATGAGAGGTTGATCTGAGGAAATCATAGATCGACTGCTGTCCGCTAGATGACTTGGATTTCAGGAAGATTGAGTCGCTATCAGAATTGATAGACCTGATAGACCGAGTTGAAGAGCTATCCTTGGCTTTACGACGCTCCTTATGAGCTGCGACCAATCCAGCCAAACCGGTACCACCGGTACCCGAAGTGAACGATAAAGGTGGATCAAGGGAGGGTGACAAACTAGGAGGAGAGTACGGTGACTCAGTAGGAATGCTAGCAAGTTGACTGTTGAAAGTACTTTGACTGGTACGGTCGGTACCAGGATCGTCAGAATAGGAGATACTATAACACCTACTCGATCCTGTTGAGGCTCGAGCGAGTCGAACTGGCTGTAGAGACGCGGTGGAAGGACGATCTGAGGTAGTGATAGGCGCGCTATTCCGACAACCAGGTCCAGATGGAGATTGATTGTTATAAGGATTGAAATCGTATTGAGAATTCAAATGGTTGAATTGATGAGAAGATGAAGGATTGAAAGAAGTAGCTTTACTGGGTGATGAAGGAGTAGATTGTTTTGGTTTAGGTAATGGAGTTACGCGGGGAGCGATGGTAGTAGAAGAGAGATTAGAGCTAGAAGGAAGATTAGCAGAATAATGAAATGAACTTGTAGACGGATTAGGATTCTCAGATGAAGGTTGAAGTGATGAATCTGGTTGAGAGATGATTGTTTTTGATCGTTTACGAGCCACTCTAACTAAGCTAGCCAAATCAGGATGACTAGCAGTACCAGCATGTCTTAATTTTTGAACTGATTGACTTGATAAATCTTGTTGAGGATTAGTAGGAGAACTGATGGGATTGTTGTAAATTGTATTTGTATTTGAATTTGAATTATGAGTTGTTGAGACTGATTTGATGGGTAAAGAAGGTCTTGGTTTGTTAGTAGCGAAGAGTGTAGAATTCAATTTAGAAAGTTGAAAATCCAATGGAATTCGAGATGGACGTGGTTGATTATTAGTTGATTGGTTTTGATTTGGATTCTTCAATGCTGGATTGAAATCAGCAGGACCAGTGCTACGAAGAAAATCAGCTAAAGTTAACCTTTCCTTCTCAGGTTTACGAGTTCCTAATTCGATGGAATCAGAAGATGATGATTGAGTGGCATCGTATTCCATCTTGCTTGGTTGGTTTGTAGTTGATTGAATGATAAGTATATATATATAAAGGTTTAGTTCATATGATTTCCGATTTTTGTTAAATATACCGTCATCAAGCAGGTACAGACAGTTCTTGACTTCAAATAGAATAAAGTCATCAAATCATATATCGTAGTTCAACTCTGGAGTCTGAGCTGATGGATGATGATGATGATGATGAAATGGTGGCACGAGCCGATCAGAAGGATTTCGAATGTAAAAAGTTGAAATGTATCATGTAAAGGGCCGCTTGAATCGAAATCCTGAAGGCTGAGATTTATACAGGCTGAAGTTTGATGACTCGATGTGTGATTGACCGCGTAAAATGAAAGTTGAAGGTTTCATAACACGATCACTGGTCAGTGGGCAGTGGGCACTTCCTCTCGAGCGAACAGCGAACAGGGAAGAAACCAAATCAAAACATCACCACATCAGAGTCTCACTGAGACAAGTCTCTCAGGCTTTTATATACAAAATAGAACAAGAACTGATCCTTCCTACATAATTTTCAATTCAAGATGTCTATCCATCAAAATCAACATCTGTACACACTCACACAATGGAATCACATTCATGTACTTAAAATATGTATAGAATAGAACGGCATCGGAACCGAAACAGAGTTCTATCAGAAACGTCTCAAGTTGCATTCAGATTCAGACGTTTCTGAAAGGATCCCAATACATACACAAGTGCGTTCTCGTCACCGGAGCTATCACCTTACAGGGAACCGGAAGCGGAAGCGGAAACACTTCTTACACACTGGGAGGAGAATCCTGTCACTCAGGCCGGAGTGCGGCATGTATCACTCAGAGTCACGCGGTGCACAGGTGGCCGCAGTCACGCCGCAGTGACTGCGGATGCGTGTGCACTCCGTGAATCTGAGCAATTCGGTGCACACTCCGGCGGGTAAGTGAGACGTGAAAAAGCAGTGGTCGCAACGGGTGCAGAGCCGTTGTGACATTTGAATTAAACCGTGCCGTGTTTGCCACGTCTCCAGCCGGGACTTGGCAGTTAGTATAGTAGACAAGGCGAGAAGAAGGATTAGCTCCTATCCAAGACGTCGGCTCCACAAGTGATGATGATCTATTACCTATAGTAGACAAGGCGAGGAGAAGGATTAGCTCCTATCCAAGACGTCGGCTCCACAAGTGATG